>JAQFVV010009460.1:0-12597 GCA_028023455.1 Epiperipatus broadwayi | reverse complement strand
ATGACTTTTCACATACATGATAAAAGCCCAATGTTGTGATCATTAAATAAACCCAGTATTTTTTTTTTCATTGAAAAACATGTTTTTGAACACGTACAAAACATGTTTTAAAACATGTCAGCCAAACCTATTGAATACTCACAGTTTTTGGAGAATGCTGATTCAAAAGTTTACATTTTAAAGTTGATTGTTGTTATTGTGAATTTGTTTTATCATTTTTAATTTCAACTTCTTTATTCCCTTGTACATTTTGATCTTGTTTTTTTTTTAAAAAAAATTCAACTTTGTTATTAATTTCTGCCTTTTTTGAATTTTTGTCGCAAAACCATCTTATCAAAATGCTGAAATTTACAGTTATGTTTCTATTTAATAATTGAATTAATACATTGACTTTGTTATTACTGCTGTTCTGTCTTTCTTATCTAAAGAAAGTGCTGCAATTTACAGTTATTATTTTATTTTTCTAATTAATTTAATATGTTAGCTTTCCTGCTCCAAGTGCTGCAATTTACAGTTTTTTTTTTTTTTAGAAACTGAATAAATATGTTGATTTTGTTATTACTGCTGTTTCCCTTTTTGATATCATCATCAGCATTTAAAAAAAAGAAATTGTCATTTGTTTATTCCTGTGGTTTGACAAAATTCCATTTACAGCATATATTGCAATCCAGTGCTCTACAACCATTTCAAAGAAAGAGGAAGGGCAGGCAGATGGCTGGCAATCGCCATTTTGTATGCAAGAATTCCATTTCACGATTTCAACTACACCACATGATCTATTTCAGATTTTAGTAAATACACTCCGTGTGTATGTTTCATGTTTTGTGATATGATTTTAAAAACTATTTGTACAAATTTCGGTATTATTATTTGTTGAAAATAAATTGGTAAGTGTATATTTCATTGAATAGTTTTTTTTTTTTTTTTTTTGGCTTTTAGAAAGATATATTTGCGTTGGGTTAAATTTGTGCAGAAAAACAGATCACACATGGCTTCATTTCTAAAAACTTTTTTGGAAATTGTTAGAATAAAGTGTGAATTTTTTTTTGCATCCAGCCGTCTAAGTTGCATACAAGTATATGGATTTCTCCTATAATATTAATTTTTGTGTATTTTTCTAAAACTATTGGGTATTATTCCTGCAACCCAGCAAAGAAAGGAGGACTTTTCACATTTGTATCAAAGCATTGCTAACATTTTATTGTTTGATATTGCCAAAATAACTCCATCAAAAAGATAGCAGTGTATTGATACTAATATGAAAAGTATCCTATCTTGCCATGGTTTCAGAAAGAGTATAAAACATAACAATCTGTGATTGTTTAATAGGTGTTTTATTGTATTCTTTATGTTTACATTTTTTTTTATTTCCTTATTTAAGCTTCATTTTAAAACAAACAATTTTTTTTAATTCATTTTTATAATTCTCTATATAGCTTTTGCTACCAGAGTAGAATTTGTCAATATTAAAATTTAAAATAAACGGCTTTTAAATTTGACATTTCATAGTGAAATTGAAGTTTTGACTACGGATGTCGATAGTGACTAACCGGATTTACATATGTCTGGGTAATCAATAGTATTACATTAATTGTGTAATTTTAAATCTAAAAATTTAATAGGTTTATTAAATGTCTTAATTTTTCTTCACCTATTTAATATCGGTAATTAAACATCTCAATAATGTTATAAAGAGTACATACAAAACTATCAACACATGTACCATATATAACGATGTTATAATATAAAAAATAAAATATTGAATAATATTTTTAAAATGATGGGGAAAAAAGCTAAATTACAGATAACACAACTAACAGCAAACTTATAAGCATGCTTGTAATATTTACAAAGATTATCCATAATTGTATTATCAATCAATCTATTATTTATCCAATACAAACAATCAATAATAAATGTTTAATCTTTTGCTATCAACAGTTCTAAGTTTCAAAATATCCTAGACCAAATTATCTTTACTGGACTATATGATTTAGTAAAACAAGATTTCTAAATTTCTCTACCAATTTTAGCAATCACTTGCTTATTCATTCTAAAACTGATATTAGTAAAAATTACTTCTCATTTTTTACTATTTTCTTCCATTTTGTTATTTAACTCTTCGAATTTGTAATTTAAATTACCAAATTTAGAATCTTTCACTTCTAATTCAACACTATTTTTTCCAATTTAGAAATGATCTTTTCTTTCATCTTTAAATTATTTTTTTTCTAATGCAACACTCCATTATTTTATCCTTTGCAATAAGAATTAAATATTTTATCCATAGGCAATGAAGGTTTTGACTATTTTGTTAATGATACTACTGTTTCGTCTTCCATTTTAGATAACAAATTTTTATAATCAATAATTTGATACATCGAAATTCATTCTCTCTTAAATTACAAATTCCAGCCAAGAATCAGATGAATGTATTCAAAGTAAACATATCTCTCCCAAAATTGCTCTATATTATGTTTTTTTGCTAAATATTATTTATTAATTAATAATATTTCACTTTTTTAATGTACTTTTTCAAATAAAAATATATTTGTATTACACAGCCTCTTGTATCTTTTCGGTTTTTAGATTTGTTTCATTATGCTACCACATTTTTTTAAAATATATCACTGTCATATTTCACATAATTTTATTTTTTTATATTTTTACCCCACAAATTTGACATTATATTAACTATTGTTGGTGTAATTAATAAAATATTGAAATTTTTTAATAGTCCCCTTATTTGAAATAACAATAAATGTATCATTCATAACTTATTCTTTTAATAAAAACTAGCATGCCTAATCATCAACTGAATTCACTTATAAAATATGCTAAAAAACTATTAGTATTATATATTTAATGAATAAACTTAAATATGTATCACCAGATATTGAATTTCTTTTTTTTTTTTTAAATAATAAAATGTGGTACTCTATCTTTTGAGCAAATATGAAAAATTAGGAATTACATTTCTGGCATAAATCATTTAATAGTACATCAAATAATTTTAATCTTAATGTATGAACAAATATAAATATAAAAAAAAACCAGGAATTAAATTATAATATCTATTCTTTATTGACAAATACAGACATTTATCATCTGACACCATCAAAATTTGTCAAACATTTTCCTAGGCATGTAAACTTATAAGTTACCTATTCATAATTAACATAGCATTTTAGCTTAACAACTTTTCCATATAAAATTCACTGACATCTGTTTACATATAAATTTATTTCACATATAATAAAAAAATCATTATGGGTACATAGTTCTTCTTCCAATTGATCAGCATATTTGCTGTCACCAAAACAAAAGCAACAATAACTTTACAGTAAAAAATCCCTTATTAGGCCATCAAATTTATAAATATCTCTTTCTACAATACAATTCCATCCCAATATAAAAATTTAAATTTGATAATATAAAATTGTAATGGTCTAAACACATATTACTCCTCTCTTTCAGGGTATAATTTTATTGAATCATTGACATCAATTGTAATGATATAAATAAATTGAAGTAAATACTTTTATTTCTCAGATTATAAATCTATCCTTGTCACTAAGTTGGAGAAGCCAAAAACTGTATTGGAATAGACAAATAAAAGCATGTAAGTGTGATAGCTATAGTTTGGAAATGATACATATTTCCTCTCAAATGTGTATAAAATTATTACCAGGCTCCAAAAATTGGGCAGCCATAAACTGTAATGTAATAAATAAATAATTATAATGTAAATGAGATGTGGCTTCGAACCTGCTAACATTTATAATTTGATAATGATGATGATGATTTTTATGAAAGCTAAATATTTATTGCATAAGCCATCTTAATGACTTAGTTGTGATGATGTTACATCTTATAATCAAGAAATTGATACAATATATAAATACTTTAAATCTTTGTAATAAAATATTAAAATAAGAGTAACATAAGGGAATAGATATAACAAACCCAAATCCAGTAGCTATCTTTGATAAATCTTGCATTAACTCTCAAAATAAAATAAGGAACTAAATACATTTAGAGATCAAGAACACCATGATAAATAATAACAATAATAATTTCATTATACAAAATGTACATTACAATTATTATAAATAATATACTAAATAAGAATAAATGCAATACATTAATAAATATAAACACTTTTTCTTCATTCAATAATAATTTTAGAATTTTAATTAATAAATGCATTGCACATGCGTAAACCTGCATTTACATATGTAATTTATGCAGGATTCAAACTCAGACTTTCACACAACCAACTGCTCTCAGTGTCATCTCATATTGCTGACCCATCTAATCACACACATGTTGAAAAGATAAATAATCACCAATATTCGTATTTCATGCTAAACCAGCAATCATCAGTTGGTCTAGATTTTTATAAAGATTACTTGAGGGTTGGTTACTCTGATAAATTTGTTAAAAGTATTTTATTCAATAGTAATATTTGTAAGGATGTAAAGGATAGAGAAAAACATGATTTTATTTCTTTGCCATTTAAATTGACTTCTTATAAAATTGTATGTAGGAATAATAAATTGTTTGGAAATAAGAAAATTGCTTGGAAAAGGATCATTACATTGAATAATTTATTAAATAATACAAAGAAATTTTTTGATAGAAAGACTATTCCTGGTGTAGTATATTTTATACCTTGTTTTGTTTGTAAGAAGGTCTACATAGGCCAGAGTAGTTTGAGTTTAAATGAAAGAATAAAGGTTCATAAAAGTAGAGTTAAAAATGGATATCTTAGTTCTGATTTATATGTCCATAAAAAGATACAGGCCACCCTATTAATTTTGATGAAACTAAGGTTATCTTCTTTGAGAGAAATGAAATTTAAAAAATTAAACAATCTTTATTATTGAAATATTTTATTCTAAAGCAATTAACTTATTTAAGAGCTCTTTTTATTATTAAGGGGGTATTGGAAGTGAATGGATTTGTGGGTAGTTTTTATAATTCTTTACACTTGAGAAATCTGCTTGTAGCAGTGGAACCTTTGGTTGTGTTTTAATATTATTTTTTGCTGGTCTGGTTGAATTTTAGATTTGGGGTAATTGTACTTATATATTGACTAGTTTAGCTTTATGCTTGTAATGTTTATATATATATATATATATATATATATATATATAAACACATATATATATATATATATATATATATATATATATATATATATGAGCATGTATGTGTATACAATGATTGCTTTACTAAAATATGTGTAACTTAAGCACATTCTAAATTTAAATTGCAACTATGCAAAAACAAAAATTTCCCAGATCAGTCTTTCCCATCACACATATAATATATAAGCAACAGTCTGGTAACAGATCAGTAAAAATGTTATTTAAAAAGACATGGACTCCTTATATATTTTATTAAATGTTTCTGTGGATTGATCATAAATAATTAATAGAAATGAGGTAATAATATATGTTCAATATAGAGAAAAACTTTAACCTTTGTTCTTAGCAAAAAATTCTCAATTTAAACTAATTGGTAAAAAAGATATTGTAGTTTATAAGTGAAACATGCTTAGCCTCAGGAATTGTCAATTACTACTGATTGTCAATTTCTTGGTAACAGCAAAGGTTAACGATTCTCTCTATTTAATGGATATTCTTATTTATATTATATATTTATATTGAGATAATAACTTCATTAGTTCAGTAATATTATAATAACCCACCATATCAAAAAAATATTTTTTAAGAACATAATTTTCTTTTTCAATTTTATTGTAACTATATATATAATGTTGCCAAGGCAACCAAAAGACGATTAAAGATAAGATCTGATAAAATGTTGCTATATTAGAAAAAAATGTAGCCAAATTTAAAATCAAATTAAACATTCGTTAGATAATTTAGATTAACAATCCTACATTCCACAAAAATATAACTTTTGGGTAAATACCCTGTATTAAAATAAATATATCATTCCTAACATAGCAATAATTTCGGTGAATTGTATTTGGTTTAAAACATGTGTACAAACTTTTACCTTCACAAAACATTTAAATGTGCATGTATATTCTTGTTTGTGTGGATAACTATCATATAAAAATTCTAAACATATATTTAAGAAAATTCATAGAGATTACTAATTAATACATAAAATATGATAACATTTAATTTAGTAAATTTAATCTTTTTGATTTTAGTAAAATTAATAACAATGTATCATTTGGTGTAAAATATAAATAAGTAAGTGTAAATTTTCTATGATAATAATTTCAGTTGAAATATTTTTTTTAGAAATTGTATACTAAATATGATTGATTTTCCCTGTGTAAGATAACCATGAGGACGATGTCATCTAGAAGAAAGCCATTACCAAGTCGACATAGTAAACATTTTTGCATACTAAATACAATGAAGTGAAAAATATTTTTCAATTCATGCTACTTTTCCATCATATGTTTAACGCTATATAAACAAGTGTAGATGACCCACAGTGTTATTTTGATTTTTTCTGTTGAATGAATAGAACTTAAATTTGTCGTTTTAATTCTTTATTATAGTGTTTTAAAGCCAAAATGTTGAGCTGAGAGTACAGCATTGAATTTTGCCTTACAAAGGCAGATACTAACTGTTTGATCATCACCATCATTGAAATGAGTTGCCATTAGTAATTTAAGTTGCTATTTAATGTCTGGATCTGATAAAAAATTAAAAGAAGGCATTTTACCAATTGAAATTTTTATAGAATTAATTAAATTTATAATTGAGGACTTCAATTTTTTTAAAAATACACAATAATTAACTTGCTATACTTAATTGGAATGGATTTTATTGTATTTATCAATTTTCTTGAAAATCATTATTAAAACACACCTACAAAATTGTTGATGCAAAATAATAACTGTGTTTGCTGATTTTTGGAAAAGTAACCAGATAACTGTAGGAAGTAATACCTGTGGCACCTTTAATTTCAATTCAAAAAGGAAATGTAATTGCCTGCAGAATTGTCATCTCAATTATCGCCTTAATGGATTATTTTGAGAAAATTTATTGCCAACAACATCATCAGTATTTTAACAAAAAAATACAATGCCACGAATGGATTTATGGTAATATAATATTGTTTTTCATTTGATCTCAACTAGAAAACGAACTCTTTAAAATGAATAAAAAAATTGTTTTGATATCTGATATAACACAAATATCAAAGATTTAAATGTAATAATCAAGCGTATTTGAAGGAATTTATTAGTATAAAATCTGTGAGGAAGAGCAAAATGTGTGCAGTTACATGGATTGAAACTCTTCATAAACATTTGTGTGTGATAATCATTATGTGTATGGTTTGTTGTTATTACATATTTTTCATAGTATATAATAAGACATTAATTTTATATAGCGCGATGTTTTTATAAACTGTAATACCAATGAGCCAAATAAGCTAATGCACATGCGCTTTGTAGATGTCACTATATAAATAAATACTTTACAAAGCCATGTGCATTAGCTTATTGGCTTATTGGTGTTATAGTATATAATAAAAAAATTACTAATAAACATTTAACATTATTTAACATTCTATTCCTTCCACTGTAAGAAAAGGTGGTAATATGTCTTCATTCAAACTAGTGTGATAGTGAATATATGATACTAAAGATATATTGTTTCATTAATATCGCAGCTTTTAGATAATAATATTTTGAGTTGTCCTATTGGATATAAAATTTTTTTGTTTTAAATATCTCGTATTTTAAGAACGTAATTTTTTTTGATATCTAGTGTGTACATGTTGATAATAAGTCATAAATGATATTCTGTTTATTTATTTAAAGAATATTTATTATAATACTGCTAAGTTTAATAGATGATAATTATTTCATGGCCATAGGTCAAATAGAATATTTTGTTTGAGACCTTAATGGGTAATGTGAATATTGCACTTATTTAATGAAAGATACATGTCTCATAAATAAGGATTAGTAGTACGATACCATGACAATGGTTTATTATGAGTATGAGAAATATTTTTTTAAACATGAGATAATCTTTGTTTATTTTGTAAATCTTTAAATACTTAGGACAAGTTAAAAACTACCACAAGCTACGTCCTTTACTGATTTGGGCATTTGTGTAAACAACATTACACATCAGCGCATCTACTTGTAATCTTTTTTTTTTTTTTTTTACTAGTGCTTTTTATAAAGACTTTACAATGTAAGAGCATAAAAAATATTAATGTAATTATTTTATATATTTTATTTTATGCAATATTTTGTTTAATAAATTGTTTTGATTATTGTTTTAAAAACGGCTTTTTAATCTTTATTTTTAGCATCACTTTCACATGCGTTCTACTATTGTAGTTACAGTAGTATAATTTTAATAATAAAATTTTCATTATACTCTAATCAGTTTTATGAGTCAGTATCATTTACGTTAAAATTGCCTTATAGCTTAGTTGCACTAGTGTAACAGCTCATTTTATGTGCTAAAGTATGTGCTGGTTGCAATATTAAAATTCCCATTTGTATTCAGTCATAACTTGTGAAATTATGTTATATTGATATTTAAGAGACATATATCTGAAGATTATTAGAAATAATATGCAGATTATTATTACTCTGATAGTAGTAATGTTATGCTAGCCGAGCCACACATAACCTGCTTGTTGTTCATGATTGGAAATTTATTAGCATATACCATATGTCAAATGTTGAAAAAACACTGGTACTGAATATAAATATTAATGTTCGTTAATAGTATAGGATGCTATTTATGTGACAGGTATTTTACTTAGTGATTGTATTACCATTTTGAAAGGTTAAGCCAATTGTTAAGCAGTCACCACATAGTTATTGGGAGTGGGTGGGTAAATTTTGTTACAAAATTGTCCTCCTAAGGACTGCATAATAATAATGATTTTTGGGGCATAAATTCCCTTACAAAATGTTTCCCAGACATATGGCTTGATAATGATTTTTGATGCACTATCTAAATAATAAACAATAATCCTATATTCATTTAAGTTATTTATAAACATGTGAATAATTTCGAAAATTGAATTTTGCATGTAGTTTAAAATACGACCATAGATGATGATTGATATATTAAAAACATATTTTTATTTATCGATAATAACTGAGTTTATTTATAGAATATTACAATTTCTAAGACACAATAAATATAAATGTTTTAATTAATTGACAAGTAATTAAGTGAAGGATATAAAATTTATTATATTATTGGCACACTGGGTAAAGAACATTTTATCGGTAATGATCATAGGTTTTGTGATGCTTTTGAAAGAGAATATCTGAGGATCATATGTACAGTCGAAATATATATTATTTAAAATAAGGTATTGTTTTATATTATTGTTTTGTTAAAATTATTAATAATGGTATATATAATTTTATGCTAAGATGGAAGCTAATAGTGATAATATTTTGGGAGGGCTCAGAATCAGTTTGCATCCGTTTAGATGCAGCAACATTTCAGTATGATAAATCAATTGACTACTATGTTGCAAAAGCCTAAGACATATTTTAAAAAATTAAATTCTGATCTAGCAGAGTTTAAAGCAGATTCAGATAGTACATTGCAGAATTTAACTACTGATTTAGAGGAATGAAAGGCAGATTTAAAAAAAGTAAAAGCTGATCTAGCAAAGTCTAAAGTAGATTCAGATACTAGATTTCATAATTTATCTACTAAATTGAAATAATATAAAGCAGACAGTGATGATAATTTCAAAAATTTCATTCATCCAATAAATGCATCTGAAAATAGAATATTTAAGGTCTTTGAAAACGTAAAAGCTGAGTTTTAAAATCAGGTTGATGATGTACAAAATGGCATAGATAAACAGAATAATAAAGTTAGTAAATGGTAATAAAGCAATAATCTTAAAATAGATAACTTGCAAAAAGAAATAAAGAAAACACAGACTGAACTGAAAGGTTGCAGTAAAATAATAGATGAGGTAATAAAAACTGATAAAGCACTAATTAAAAAAAGTAATGGAACTAAAGAATTGGAAAATAAAAAGTAAAGTGTCTGATAAAAGTTGTTAGAATTTTAAAAAATCTCTCATGAGATCAAGATAAAATTAAGAAGTTAAAGAAAGAATGTAAAGAAATTCAGTTAACATATAACAGTCTGTCTGATTAATTACTTCAAAATGATAAAGAATCTGAAGATAAGTATCAGAATTATTATGAAGAAATTAAGAAAGAATTAAAAAAAAATAGACAATACAAACAGTTTATTGATGTTGAAATGTCAACCATAGAAGGCAAACTACATGAAATAGATAATTATTATACAGACAATAGGGTTTATGTAGAACAGAGAGTACAAAACCTGAGAATGAAATTAGACAATAATAGACATGTAAAAGAAGGAATATTTTTAAAGATGATAGAACTTCCTAATAATGTTATGTTAGATATGTTAAAACACAAATTTGTGTTAAGAAAAGCTTTAATGAAGGGAAGAAGATCAAGATAGATGAAAAGTATACTGTAGATGAGATATCAAATAAGAGAATAATAGAACAAAATCATGAGAATAGTATACCTTATAAATTTTATTCTGTTAAAACTTGTGGAAAATATGACAAACCATTAGATATTCCTCAGATTAATCCTGTCATTGTTATAAAAGGTTTTAGAAGGGAATATTCTGAAACCCAAATAAATATTTCCAGAGATTGGAAGAACTGTTAAAATGAAAGAGAAAGAAAAGCTTGCACTTGTTTTTAACAGACTATATGAATCAGCCAAACTTTTGTTGCAATCATTATTTGAAAAGCCAAAACCTATGGGGATTTCAATTAGTGTCTTCTTCTCTCTAATTTTTGGAATGAAGAAAGACAAGAGAATATCAAGCAACAGGTGATAAAAGAAATGTGAGTAGATACATGAATTGATGTAAAATATATCTACAATGATTCTTATGGAAGAATAAATAAAATATTGTTTGTCATCTGATCCTTCGTGTCAGCTGCTAGTGGCACGATTTCTAATCAAAAACACATTAATATAACATTCCCGGGCCAGCGATTCTCTATTAATATTGACTTTTTTTTTTTTGATTTGTTTGTTTACAAAGTTTACTTTCTTTCATTTCTGAATTATTTTCCCCAAATAATATTATTGACGATGGTATAATAATAGTTGTTTTTTTTTTTTTTAATTTTTATTGACAAAAGGGTCTTTTTTGGTGTGTGTTCAAATAGTAATTTGTGTTTTTTTTTTTTTAAATAGTATTACTGTTTTTGTAAAATTGGATTGCCAAAATTTAAGAGAGAACAGGTCTTTTTTGGTGTGTGTTCAAATAGTAATTTGTGTTTTTTTTTTTTTTTTTTAAAATAGTATTACTGTTCTTGTAAAATTGGATTGCCGAAATTTAAGAGTGAACAGATTTTTTTTGGACGGATCTTTAAATAATAATTGATGTTACTTTGATAGGTTTCCATTTGATTGCCGATAATAATTAGTGGGAGGGGTGTTTTTGTGTATGATTAAATAATAATTTACATTACTTTGATAGGTTTACATTTGATTGCCGACAACAATTATCGGGAGAAGTGTTTTGTTCTTTTTTTTCGCGTGTGCGTATGTATGTTTAAATAAAAATTAAAACCATTACTTTTATCGGTTTACATTTGATTGACGACCGACCGATATGACTTCCTTTCATTTATAAATTGTGATTTTTGTTTCTATGAATAAATATTTTTGACAATGGGACAATAATAGTTATTGTTTATTTAATTTTTATTGACAAAAGGTTGTTTTTCGGTGTAGTTTCAAATAGTAATTTGGGTTACGTTTAAATAATAAGTTACCATCTTACTTTGATTGGTTTACATTTGATTGACACTAATTATTGGGAGGGCTGCAGGGGTGTAACCATTTAAAGAATAGTAGTTTATGTTACTTTTAGTGGTGGTGTACATTTGATTGCTGACAATAATTAGTGAGAGAGGTGGGTATTTTTGGATGATGATTAAATACTAATTTACCTTCCTTTTTATTTTACATTTGATTGCAGACAACAATTATTTGGAGTTTTTTGTGTATGTTTAAATCAAAATTGAAGTTACTTTTATTTATTACATTTGATTGACAACCGATTGACTTTTTTTTCATTTATAAATTATTGTTTTGTTTTCCCAAAAACATAACATTTTTGACAATCGGACAATAATAGTTCTTAATTTCATTATTATTGACAAGAACGGATCTTTTTTGGTGTACATTTAAATAGTAATTTGGGTTGTGTTTAAATAGTAATACTGTTTTTAAAAATTTAAGTGACAAAATTAAAGAAACAACGGGTTTTTTTTTATGGATCTTTAAATAATAATTTTCGTTATTTTAATATGTTTACATTTGATTGACAACAATTAGTGGGAAGGGGTGTTTTGTGTATTTTTAAATAATAATTTACATTTTTTTAACAACAATTATTGTGTGTGTATGTTATGTTACTTTATCAATTTGGTTAATAATATTTACTGGTAGACATTTCACTATCATTAATGGCATGCTGTACAGTCAACTCATCACAGCTCCAGTAATGCAGCAAACATAAAGACTTG
>JAQFVV010009459.1:0-12606 GCA_028023455.1 Epiperipatus broadwayi | reverse complement strand
AATTAAGAGTGTGCTAATAACTCTAAACAAGCTTTTTTTTTTTTATTTATGATAAATGCTACTACAAGAGAAGGCATTCAAATCATTTTTATCTTGGATTGTCCCCATCCCCAGACCGGTTTCGACCTATGGGTCTCTTCAGTGAGGAGTTGGGACATTAGATTTAAAAAAACAACTCAAGCAAAGCATTTATCTAAAAGTTAATTGTTAGAAGAAGATCTGAAACTTTTAGACATCTACATGTCTTTAAAGTCAGCTCTCCAACTGAAAAAATCATATAGGCCTGAACTTAATTCAGATACTCCATATATTAGTAGGCTTAGCCCTTTAATTTAGCTAAAGCCACAACAGCAAAATAATAATAGTAATAATAACAAGTCAGATGTCACATGACTTATATATAGCTTGCACTTACAAATATGTAAAATTAAGAGTGTGCTAATAACTCTAAACAAGCTTTTTTTTTTTATTTATGATAAATGCTACTACAAGAGAAGGCATTCAAATCATTTTTATCTTGGATTGTCCCCATCCCCAGACCGGTTTCGACCTATGGGTCTCTTCAGTGAGGAGTTGGGACATTAGATTTAAAAAACCAACTCAAGCAAAGCATTTATCTAAAAGTTAATTGTTAGAAGAAGATCTGAAACTTTTAGACATTTGTAGTAGCATTTATCATAAATAAAAAAAAAAAAGCTTGTTTAGAGTTATTAGCACACTCTTAATTTTACATATTTGTAAGTGCAAGCTATATATAAGTCATGTGACATCTGACTTGTTATTATATATATATATATGTGTTAATTCTAGTATTTTCATGAATAAATGATAAATTCATAGTATTATTTCTGGAGCTATCATCTAATAAAGAATTTCCAAATATTGTTAATTTTCTTTAATTCAGATCTTTCATCTATGCTCTTGGATCTTTTAAAAATCTCTATAGCTTCCTTTAGCAATCTCTGGTCATATTGTTCAATTTTTTTCCAAAATATGTATTTTATTAAATTGATGTCATGATTAGTTAATTTAATGTGTGAATAAATGGCTGATGAATTAGATTTTTCTCTAATTGCCAAAATGTATTCTTCCTTTCTTATGTTTATTCTATGATGTTTTCTGCAATGTATGAATGGAAACAAACTCCATATATATAATAATAATCAGAACTTTTTTAAATATCTATAATTGAAAAGCAGAAGCAAACTCAGAAACTAAGAAAATGTAGAATGATTCTATCATTCTATCTTTTCATGGTTTCATGGTTTTTGATGTTATATAACCCAATGGAAGGTAATTACTTCTGCTTTTCAATCACACACACACACACACATATATATATATATATAAACTTCTCTTAAAATAAATCAAAATTTAATAATAATGCTTTCTTTTAATTTAAAATTGGTTATTAGAATCGCACAGAAAAAAATAAATTTTGCTATTTGATCACTATAGGAACATTATACCTCAAATTTCCACGATTTAATGAAATAAATGCACATAATAATAGAGCTGAAAATTAATTCAATAATGCCCCCCCCCCCTCCCGCAAAAAAAACCCAACCTAAATGTAACTTGTATTAAAATCAATAATGCTTTAAACAATGATCACAGTTATGATTTCAGAGGCATAGGGAATAGAAAGCCTTCATTGTATGCAATTTTAGTGTTTCTACTTGGTGTTCAATGCCGGTTTGCATGTAAAAAGGTAAACTTGCGAGAAACTTACAACAAAAATAATTTTTGGAACTGAAATCTGTTATTTTTAAATCACAATATGAGCAACTGTACTTTAAGAATGTTAAACAAATATAGAAATTATATTAAAATGGACTATTTTAAAAAGATTATAAGGATTGCTTTTGAGAATGTGAAGATAATTTTAAAAATATTTTTTTACACTATCAATTTGACTTACAAATGGGGAATGATCTTTTTTTTCATTTTCAAATGGATTGAAAATTATTTAAAAATTAGCCTTGCACAAAGATATTTAAACAATTTATGAATAATATTAATGAGAATGATATTATCTAATAATTAGATTGTGTAATATCATTAATCAATTTGTTAAATCAAAAATCAGAAAAGCACCTTTATAATAATAATTATTTCTTTGTATATTTCAGGTTATTGATTAAATTATCAGTTTAAAAAAATCTATAAATCAATAACTATTTTTTTATAAGTTAAATATATTCATTTTTATATGTATTTTGTGTTTGTTCATATATTTTAAAATATTAAATGCACCTCCCCTCCTCCAAATCTCATATATACCACAGTCCACCACCATACCTAAACAGTTACATTATTTGGAATAGAAATATAGAAACAGAATTATAAAACTAAAAATGCATTTATCCATTGCCAGTGATCTCCAAAACTGAAAATTAATAAAAGTAAATCAATTTTTCCATATGAATGTAAAATTTGAAGACAATACTATAGGAAATTTAATAAACTTCTGTCTCTAAGCTTAGATTTTAGCACTAGAGTTACAAGAAAGTGCATTAGTAGATTTAGTTTAAGAATTAAATTTGATATCTTCAGTGTATAAGAGCTTACCACCATGCAAGTTCTACTTCCAGTAGAAATTCTAATTCAAGAGAAGGGTAGTTTCATTAATGCTTCATCAATCCTCTTTTCTAGACAGTTTTATACTCTAGAATTATATTCTAGGATCAGTATACATATCTTTAAGATGGAACAACAATCTATAATACAATTAAATTTCTTTTTTCAAAAGAATAAATATTTTTGTTTTGTTTGTTCAGTGGTTTACTTGGATATCTTTGATGATCATTAATTATTTATATATACAATGTTTTATGTTTAACAACTTAGGAAGATTTTTTTAAAATTTCACTTATCATTTTTAAAAATTGTCCCCAAATAGGCAGATGTAAAATGGCTGATTTGAGAATTAAAAAAAATCTACAGATCCCACCACAATGTGACACTTCCAAGGTTTGAATGCCCTATGAACCATGGAGTGACAAACTATTCGCTAATTTTTTTATTTTTGAAAATTGATTTATATATTTGTCATCATTTAATTTCTATTTAATTCACCTTTTCTATAAGCATACCGTTTTTCGTTTTATTTACTTAACTGAGCCTCTATGTTCGTTTCTCTTGATTGGATTTTAATCTGATCTTGTAATAATTATAGAAGATAAATCGTTTGAAAATTAATAAAAATGAAACTTTAGCAGTTCCTCTAAATGGCTTACGTTAATCACAATTCGTTTCAAGTATATAAAAATGCTTATATAATTTCTCTAGTCTTTATGGATTAAATATTGAGTCGCTAAATCGCTGAAAGAACCAAATGGCTTTAGTTTTATAATTCATTTTGAATTTATAATACTTAGTTTAAACTAACAATAATCGATAGTAGGAGAAATAATTAATAACAGAATCGTATTTAAATATTTTTTTAAAATAAGATTTTATCTTATTTTAAAATTGCAGCTGCTACGCAATAGAATTCTAATAAGAAATTCCGAAAAAGGATAGCAATTAAATAAAAAGAATACAGATAAAATGTGTGCTGCCCCCTCTACCATTAAGAAAAATTTCTGCAAATTGTACATCATATTATTATTATATTTTTATCTTCAATGCATTGATGCTCACTAGATCAGTTGAGATTAATGTGGAATCTTTACTCATTAGCAAATTATGGTTGCATACCCATTGACTAACCATTGTTTGACTAGCTATGAACGAATTAACTTGAAAAAATTCATAAGATTGCTTGAAATCTAAAATAGAAAATCACTGGGGTTGGTTTGAATCCCAGGTTACAGCATGGTAGATGTATGTACTAACCATTACTTCATAAGTCAGTTTAATTAAATAAGGATTAGTCAAAATACTTCTAAATACGTTGACTAACTTTTAGTCTGATAATCGTAAGTTTTAGCAGTGTTGACAATCTTAAATGTCAAATGGTTAAATTTGTTACAAATTGATTAATATCAGAAAATCTGTTTATAAATTCTTTTTATTAATTTAAAAAAAAAAAAAACAACAACTTAATGTTGCATGTTGAATCAACTTTCTATTAATAATGTAAAACAAAAACAATTAATTAATAATTGTCTTGTTTGTTTGTTTTTTTTTAATTTTTAACTAAATTTTATACTGAAAAGAAAATTGAATTTTCGTTGAAAACTCGTCAATTAATGACAATTAACTTGAACCATATTTTTGTTTACTTTATTAAACTTACTATACTAATTCTATAATAAAATTAATTATGTAATTAATATATTATGTAGCTTTGCGTTATAATATCATTATGAATGAGAACACTTAAGTGCCACCTATTAGCTCATTGTTTAACCCAGATTAAAATGATACATATAGTAGCCAAATTCTGAATTTCAAACTATGACAAATTGTTGTAAATTTATCATTGATTACTCTGTCTTTCACTGAGTGGCAATACTGTATGGAGAGTTTTGCCTGTTTAATGAATAAAAAAGTGATTGTTTATTAAGTACTGCAAAAAAAATAGCTGTACAAAGAAGCAATAATTTAGCAATAAATTTTTAATTGAAACAAGACAATGTATATATATATAAAAAAGGAATATGAAAATATTTTAAAATGATCCATGAACAAGAATTGAATGTCTGGAGTTCTGTAAAATGATATATATATATATATGAATTGACAAGAAAAATTAATAATGGTATGAAAAATATAATTATGAATTAACAAAAAAGCTTTAGAAGAGGAGTGTAAAAGTTATAAAAGCATTGAACAGCATCTTGGTATTGGAAAAAAAGTTATTTCCACAATAGGAAAAGATGGAAATGTCATAAAATGTATGTAAGAGTTTTATAAAGAATTATATAATAATAAAGAATAAGAAATCAAAACAAACATTACAAATACTATATCTTCTGAATTGCCAAAAATGTTAATTAAAATAATGATATATACAATTAAATTTATAAAGAAAAGAAAAGGTCCAGGAAATGTTGGAATTATTAATATCTTAAAAAAAGCAGTGAAAAAAAAAACATTGAAAAAAACTATATAGTAAATGTTTAAATAATAAATGTGTACCAGACAATTAAAAGAATGCAGTAGTAATATAGATATTTATGAGAAGTGGTAAAAAATAATAGAAATTACAGCTATTAGCTCTTTATCAGTTTTATATAAACTATTTACCAAGATAATTCCAAATCATCTATCATAAACATTAGATTCAAATCAACCTAAAGAATAAGCAATTCAAAAGCAGTTTTGGCACAATGTATTATATCCAAATATTGAAACAAATTATAAAAAGAACTAATAAATATGAGTTGTTATTATGTTGTAAAGATTTATAGATTATGAAAAGCTTTAATTCTATAATTATTTCCATAGTGATTAAAACTTTGGACCATCAAGATATAGACTATGATATTGTCATATTCTGAAGAATAAGGGTATAGGAGTGATTCGATTACATAGGACATTAAAAAAATTAACACTGATAATGGTGTACAACAGGATTATTTTATATCTCCAAAACTTTTGAGAACAGTTTTATAAAAAATACTTATGGATTAAAATAGGAAACTAAGAAAATAAAAATACAAAAACAACTACATCAGATAATGCTTCCGAGCTTCAGGAAATGTTGCAAGAGTTGTCATATAAAAATAAAAAAATAAAATTAAAGATAAATGCCAAAAAGACAAAAATAATGACAATGAATTTTTTCAAAAGATAATAAACATTGATAATAATGAATTATTGATACAGGTGGAAAGACAATAGATACAATTAATTATGTAATTAAACTTGAATTGAAACTAATATTAAAAAAACTATGTCTATGTGTTTGAACAGATTTTTAGTAGATGTATTTTACCAGTTTTTATTTATGTATCTAAGATTTGAATACTTAACAGAAAAGAAATATAGAAACTTCAGATCTCTCAATAAAGTATAAAGATTTATATTGAGAATAGTAAGAAGGAATTGAAAATGCAATACATGAATGAGAGAACAATTAGGTTTTTTTGATATCATTGAAAAAATTAGAGACAAAAATAGAGCTGAACTGGACATATTATTAAAAAGAGATGATAATATATGGAAAAGTCAAAGTCTTAAACTTAATAGCAAAAGATTGTAAAGTATTTAAAAGCTAGATAGCATGTGTGATAAATGAATAAAATAAAGAAGTTTGTTAGTGTGTTGTGAAGGAATTAGGCTATGAAACAGAGAAATTGAATTAAACTTAGAGAGATCTTAATTCTGTAGTGGATCAATAATGGTGTAAAATGATATATAAAATGTAATATAAAATGATTGAAATTTTCTTCCCAGAATTCCATATCAATATATGCTATATATTTGATTTATTTTTAAATGCAGATTTTATTATAGATACATAATTAGTAGGGATATGGATCGCTTATAGCTAAAACAAAAATATATTTTATGTAGTAAAAGACATATTTACCAAAAAAAAAATGTTATAGCTTGGTTATTGCATAAATACCTAAGTCTGTTTTAGCCAAAATTTTAAAGTACATTTACCAAGTAAATATGCTATATAATAAATCTTTAATTGAGTATATGAACATTCAAAAATAGTAATAGTTAGTTGTTTTTTAATCAAAATATTTTGTTTGACACTAATTTGTCAAAATTTCTGATCCTTGAGTTATAACCTTTTTTAACTTCCACAATTCACTAAAAATCATGATCTACTAAAATAATATTTTTTAATAAATGAACAATGCTATCAGAATTGATTTCACAGATTTCATAGTTTTTTAAATACTTTATTTTAATTTTTATACCTAATAAGGGATTCACAGTGTATTATTTAGTGCATTTACTTACTTTGCTTGCAGTCTGGCTTTGAGTTCTAGTGAAACTTTGAAATATTTTTTCAGCTTCCAAAAAAATCTTATAATTTTTTCTTAGGTTGTTGGTCTATAATCAACTAGTTATATATACAATATCGAGCAGTAAATGAGTGTTTAGCTCTTGAAAGCTAAAAAAAGGTAAAGCTAAAAAGAAAAATTGTAAACCTTCATTATTGTGTATTTGACTAAGTGTAGTGAATATTATTTTCTTTCTTACCATTTCTCTTAAAGAGATGAACAAAGAGCCATTTGTATCTATTTCAAATACTATTGTTATCTTGTCTTTATTTGTATCTGACTATAAACCCAAACAATTAATTATCATTATCATATTTAACTAGGATTCTCCAAGTTTAATCATTTCTTCAGTCCATGACCTTTCTTCTTCACATCACATCAATAAACTTCTTTATTTCATTCATTGCACATATGGTCTTTTTCTAGTCTTTTAAACCTCTTCCATCCAATTTAATTCTTCGAATGTTCATTTATCATGATCTCTTCTAAAAATATATTGAGACCAATTACATTTTCAGTCTTATAATTCTTTCAGTGACCTTAATGATATTCATTTGTTCTCCCACTCAAGTATTTCACTTTCAATATATTCTTGTTAATTCTACTATACATCTCTCTACAGAGTGGTCTGAAATCTCTATATTGTTTTATGTTAAGTATACAATTCTCAGATTCATATGTAAAGACTGGAAAAATATATCTATTAAATTTTTTCTTTTCAGCACATTGGCTTATTTCCTTTTAATAATATATTTTTATCAAAGGTACTCCATCTACAAGTACAAGTATAAAATTGTTTTTTTTTTTTTTATATTTGCATTAAATGCATCATTTTATAACTAATATTTTTGTATTGCTTGATTTTTTTTGTTCTTAGTTGAATTTAAATAACAACAACAGTACTTTTGTTTTAATATTACTCGGTTTTATTTCATTATTTGTAATAAAGGTACATTGTTTTTTTTTAATTTTATTTTAATGTGTCAAAGCGTCGGCAGGGAAGTGAACCCTGGGACAACTGCTTGTAAGGCAGCTGTGCTAACCACTCAGCAAACAACGCTTGACTAAAGGTACATTATTTTGTGAATTTTTGCATTAATTTAATATATATATATATACATATGCACATTAGTAGTACTTTTGTATTCATGATATTATTATCCATAATTTCATAACTTGTGATTTGAAAAAAATATTAAATTAACAAAAATAGAAATTTTGAATTCATAAATTGTGCATGCACCTACCTGTATGAGTGGCATGATTTCATCCAAGATATACTTGGGTCTATGTATTTGATTATATGGTTTTAGTAAAAAGAAAACATTTTTCTACAGTTATTATATCATTGCTGTGAATTACTGAATAAAATTTTTGTTTAAAATGACACCAAATTGCAAATTGCAAAGAAAAGAAAAAGTCCAGGAAATGTTGGAATTATTAATATCTTAAAAAAAGCCACAAAAAACTTTCTTTATAAGATTACATGAAAATAATTGATTTAGTAGTGAAAGAAAATATATATATATATGTACAGCATATATCTACATATCTTTCATCTGCATTTGAGTATAGTTTATATATGAAAGTACACTTTTTCTCTCAGTTTATTATAGAATTGGTTTTTATAGCTAAATTAGTACATTCTGTGTTATTTGTTTTTGTTGATATCTTAATAGATATAAATTTTAAAATAAATTGTATCATAGATATGTGTATATATGTTAAGGATGTAAATTACACAGCGTTCACTATTATCTGTGGTTTCAGGTATCTCTATAAGAATTCTAATAAAATGATTAGATATATGGGTTCTATGAATATAAATATATATCTTTATATCTAGAACCTTGGTTAGAATCCCTCACAAGAATATATATATATGTAAATCAGCGCATTAAATTTCCGTCAACTGAGCTTGTTGTGAATTAAAACAATTAGATCGATATAAATAATAATTCAACTGTAATATCTTGTTTTACAATGACTTCATTAAAAAACACTTCTTATCGGTTAACAGCTTTTTAATAAAATAAGTTATATATTTTGATTATAGAATACATATATATATACACATATATGCTCTAGGTTACTATGTAAAATATATTATTTATTGTGGATTATGAAAAAAAAATATCGTCATAAAAAAATTAAAAACAATGACTAGAAAACAAATAAATTTAAGAACGCAGTTAGGAAAAAAAAAACTATTTCATGTGATTTTATTTTGAGAAGTCTTGTTGATTATCTATATAATGTTGTGAAATGTTGTGAAATAATGATTTTTTTTAATCATTAAAAAAATCTATTTACTTTTCTTTTTAAATAAGTTTTAACTTTTTCCTCCAATAATTCATTAGATATTTGAATTTATAAATTTTCTATATATGTTTGAAATATATATACATAATACGTGTAAGCATTTTCTCCCACTAAAAGCTCCTGATACTATTATAAACAATAATAAATAGATGGATTTGCTTTTTTGTGACTGGTATTTGCAGAAACAACGATAACTGTACACTTTACTTGTGTGAAGCTTTAGATGTAAAAACTAGAGACTTGAAAATGTTTAAATGTTTGGATATACAGCTGACAGCAATAAAATATATTTGCAGCTTGATAATAATCTATTTGATTGTTTGACTGAAGGTTTGTGATGATGATAATTTAATTGTATTTATATGTTGAATTATTTAACTTTATTTAAATTTTCCAAATACCTTCAATTTAATAAAAGCACATGGATTAGTATACACACAATGTTTCAAGAGGTATTAATCTCCTCTCTTCTTCAAGTGTTGCTGGCCTGACCAGTGACAGAACTAGCATTTGAATCAAACCTGAACCTTTAGATACATGAATACTGAATTTTAAGGTAATGCTCTAACCAAGTAAGACATTCTTCCAAAAGCAACAGTCACCAGAAATTGTATATATTTATCTATAAGGTTCCTCTTTGTTTCTCCACTTTTTCTTAAGAGCAAAGCCAATTAGTGTTTTTTAGACATTATGAATAGTCACAGTAGGTTAACTTATGGGTTTGTTTGCCATTGTTATGTGGGAAGTTTCTTTGAATTTTCTTTTTTATACCTTTTCTTCCATATCCAATATTTTTATATTTTCCAAATTGAACACATGTTCATTGGTACATATGATGTTCTACTTTAGACCTGTCTGCTTTTTCTTTTCTGAACACCAGTTTTCAATGAGGTGACTAGTCTCATTAATATACATTCTTTCACATTCACATAGTATTTCATAAGAACAGTTTTTTCTTTTCAGCATTGCAAATTTAGGCTTTGTAGATGTTAAAATTTCTTGATTGTTGCTTGACTTTGGAAAGCTGTTCTGATGTTACATTGATTGCAGATTTTTTAAATTTTGTTTGCTATTCCTGGCATATGTTGATATAATATAGTATCAATAATTGTTTTTCATTAATGGTTCTTTTTGTTACAGCTGACAACTATTTTTTATGAAAGTTTGTTCTATATATGTGTAAATGTTTTATTTTTCCAAATCACTGGTTTCAAAACAAACTTCTTCTGCTCTGTTCCATAGTAATAGTATAATTCAATGTTTTGTGTTTTTTTGGTATGATTGGATGTATATGCTAAGTATTTTTATATTTGTGTGGGATTTTTGTAAACTGTAGTTTTGATTTTGCCATGATGGAGTCTTGCAACAAGAATATCCAAGAATGCCAATTTTTGTTCTTGTTCTGATTCTATTGTGAATTTAATTGAAGAAATATGTTGTTGATGTGTTTCCAGAAAGTTTGTAATAATGCTTTCTTACGTGGCCATATACTGAATGTATCATCAACATAGCAAATCAAACTTTGAATGGATATGGAGTACTCTTTAGGGCTGTGGTTTCAAGTTCCTTATAAAAATATCACTAATCAGGAGTGACAATGGTGAGCTCATAGACATCCTTTGATATTGTTGGAATAATTCTACGTTGTATTAAAAGTAGTTATTTTTATGCGGAATATTAATCATTTATTATGTTATCAATAGAAAGAGTTGTTCTGCTTTGTAAGATATTATCCCCATTTAATCTTTTCATTACAATAAACAATGCTTCTTCATATGATATATTTGTGGATAAACTTTCCACATCAAACCTTATCAGAATATCAGTTTTTTCCATTTACTTGTTCTTGATTAATTCTATAAAGTGCTTAGAATTCCTGACAAAAGATTGGATATTATATGCCAAAAAAAGTCAAGTTTTGGCAAAAAGAATTTATAAAATTAACAATAGGTCTTAATGGAACATGATTTTACAGATTTGGAGTAGACCATAAAGTAATGAATTTTTCTGAAATATAATGTTAATTTATTTTTTTGAATCAATGAATTATTTGCCATGAATAATCTTGTAACTTAGTTACTTTATTGGATATTAGATTTTTTGACACTTTTTTATTAGTCTGCTGCGAGGAATAATCAGTTGTATCCATTACAACTGTTACATTGCCTTTATCATCAGAGTGAATGATTATAGATTTATCTACTTTAAGAGATTTTAATCACCTTACTCTCATCATTTCAATTTTTGTTGTCTTTTTATTCTCCAGTATAATTCTGTTGCTTCTTCTAAAGACAATTTTTGAGTGATTTTCTTAGTGGCTGACATTATATCTATTAAATGAGTATTAGACGGTGTGATTGCAAAGTTTTGTTCTTTTTAAAAAACAGAAATTTCAGCATCTGTTAGATGTTTAGAACCAAGATTTTTAATAGATGAAGCTGGTACATCAGTTAGTACATTGTGACTTTTGATATGCCTATGTAGGATTGTAAATTTTTTTCTTTTAGCATTTTTTTATATTTTTCCATGTAGTTTAGAATATGATTTTCTTACTGCTTGAGAATCTTTTGATGTTTCATCAGTAAGTTTATTTTTTAGAAAACATTCTACATTATTAATGGATTGCAAGATATTCTTTCTCTTAACAAAGTCTCACTTGCTCTCTCTCAGCTCTCTGAGAATGAATTGGAGGTTTAGTTCAAAATCCTTAGGAAGTATCTCTTCAGATTTACATTTACATGAGAAAGTTAAGTGATTTTCTGCATTGGTTAATTTTAGGCCTAATTTTTTTAATAATATCTAAGGTTTGATGTAGTATTGGGTTTATAGCAAATACTTAATGTTTACCTGAAGGTTTATAATGATGGCAGTTTAGTTGTATTTTGATATTGGACAGTTTACATAATCTAATATTAAAATACTGAATGTCTTTAGAAAAATTTAACTTTTAAATTTTCCAATTACATTCAACTGTTAATAATAACACATAAGTTAGTATATACACAATGTTTTAATTAAAATTATTTTCCTTTCTTATTTATGTGTTACTGGCCTGACCAGTGACAATATTAGTATTGGAATTGAATTGAAACCTTTAGATTCTTGAATATTGAATTTTAAGGTAATGCTTTAATCAACTGAGCCATCTTTCCAAAGTCAACGGTCAGTAAAAATTTCATATACTTATTTACGAGGTTCTTCTTAGTTTCTTTGGTTTTTCCTAAGAGCAAAGTCATCTAGTGGTTTTTCAGACATTATATCATTGTCATGTGAGCAGTTTCTTTGAATTTTCTTTTTTGTACTTTTTTCTTTTTATCCAATATCTTTGTATATACCCAATTGAACATATGTTCATTGGTACATACATTGT
>JAQFVV010009458.1:0-12613 GCA_028023455.1 Epiperipatus broadwayi | reverse complement strand
TCTAACCTAATAAGATTTTTGTTTAACCTGTATTCTTATTATTTAGTTTGCTAGCACTAATTTTTCAGGTTGTTGTTAAGGCAACCAAAACATAAACAACATATCCATTAATTTTGCCAATATGATCTAAAATACTTTTCATATAATACAATTGTACATTCAATTCTCTTAAGCCATGCCACGATTGTAATAACAACAATAATTGATCACTTATTAATTTAAAGAATAATTATAATAATATTAATCTCAGGGTTCTTTGTTTCATGTAAGGAAATGCTCGGCAGTATTGTGTTGTCGCATATGACTGGCATTCTGGTCGGCTATAGGAAACATTTATTTTACTTAAATTCAATGTGTCTTCATCTCTCATATCCACTGCTATATTATTTAAAGAGATGATAATTCTATTCAATAATGACGTATAATTTTGAATAACACAGCCTTTTTTTTTTTTTCAGAATCTCAGTCAGAATAATAAAAAGACAAGGGTGCTTTTTGTGTCCTTCCATCATCCATGACAACACAATAATATAACTAAGATTTATTACTTAGACAATTTAACTAAATGGGAATGGAATAATGTGCAAACCAGTTAATGATCTGGGAAAAAATTCATTTTTTTTTTTTTTTTACACAATAGTGAATGTTTAGTCTTAAGTTTTCAACTCCATAAATAATTATCATTAAACTAAAATATAATGACATATCCTGATCTGCTTAAATTTATTTCTCTGATCTATTAAGTTTTTAAGTGGTTTGAAATGATTTCGGATCTAAGAAAAGGTTTTGCAAATATTGTGCAAACACTTATATTTAGCATATAAAAACAAAAAAAATGAATCTACAACAAATTTTAACAAGACTATAATTTATTATTATCACAAAAAAAAATATATGAACATTTATTCAATAATCCCATAGTAATACAAAATTATAAAATATAACTGACATTAATCTGTTTACTTCCTTTTGGTTATGAACCAGAGGTTACTACTTCTCCTGTATGCAATCATATGGATTGATTAACTAAAAGTACATTTCATTACCAATACATTGTGTATTAAATTTTGGTAACCTTGTAGAAGCTTTTATTCAAAATTATTGACTAACTATTTTTTTTTTTTTTTTTAAATGATTAATCCAATCATATGCAATACGCAAAATATTAAATTTATTTCTAATACATTTACTTTATTTATGGTCTTTAATGGGATAACCTATTCTAATTATAGGCCAGTTATCAGAAGTTACACTTATCATCTTACATTTAACATAATGCTAACTCTAAGTTATGATACAAATTTTATTCATACGTATAATTTTAAATATGAGTATTATTTAATTACTAACCAGAATTAAATATTGCATTTGAATATTCCTTCAGTAAATAAGCGCTTTAAATTACTTAATTTTAATTACTTTCTCCATTGATTTACATTGTCAAATACCCAGTAAATATTTAGCAGCACAATACAGATATTGATCCTAGTTACTAACGCACTATTTATACTAAAGTGGATCTTGAGGAACTAACACCTTCAATATAACCTTTATCCTGCCCGAACTTTCAAAAATTAAGCACAATAATCAACACCTTCCATGGTGGAGCTATCTTTATTTTCACATGAGGAATATGGAATAAACACGTAAGGTCTGTAAAGCAATTCACTACATTAAAATATTTTGGTGGTTTCTTGTCTCCTTACTTCTGGGCATACAATGAACACACACCAAATACAATCCTCTCCTGGGATTTAAACGAATGAAGCATACTAAATGCTAGATAAATTCTTGATCGTCCTATCTATGAGAATCGATCACTTGGGCTATAAACATACCCTAACATTATATTTAAAATCTTCCTCTCATGGAAAACAAAGCTTTTGGGGAGATCATTTTTCATCCCACAAAATAAATACATTATAATTATTACCTATGCGAATATTAAGCATATACCAATGCTATATCTGGTCAGGATAAGTAAATACACTGATTATAATAAACTTATGTTACCGGGTATACTTTGATCAACATCTGAAATCAATGGACATCATAGAATAAAAGTATAATAATTTTAATTTTAATAAAGGAACATTCAAAAATAGTTGGTAGCATACTATCTTAAACTAAATAAAGTGGATGTGTTATTTAAGAATAATTAGGAATAAATTCCTCAATTAATACAGTATAAATTCGTTTCAAAACTTTAACAAGAAATATTTTGTTATAGCATTTTTTTTTTTTTTTTTTAGTTACTTCTGATAATTTTCAATATTTATTTTACCCCTTAAATATCTAAATATTTTTCTTTTACGTATCTAACATACAAAACTTCTACCTACAATTGTATGTAATAATTAAAACATATTTTATAGATTTTTTTCTTTCGTGTTAAATATCAACTTAACCTATAATAATTATATTAAAACATACCTTTGTCATTACAAGGCTATTAAATATCACTTGACCATACAGACTTTAACCTATGTGATATAACAAAAAAAATACATATCATTTATAACTTAGTTTTAAACAATCATTAATTAACAAGTGCATACTCTCTCATTAGAAAATGTTTTTCTGTTGAGCAATTGGTCCAGGTGAAGAGCTTTCTCCAGTCGTATTTCACGAAGCAAGTTTAAAAACAATAAACGCATGGTATTATTTCCTTTAAATAAAAGTTTTCTCTTATTTTGTGCGTTTAATAAATTAGGTAAAGAAAAATATAGCAGAATTGAAGATTAATTCTTACTTGAATTAAACTACTACAATTTTGGGATCCAAGAAAATAAAATATACATATTCTAACATAATGAACAGTTGACGATAGACGATAAACATACACAATTCTTTTCTTTTTTTATTATTGACGATACGTACAATTCATATTAGCTAGCTTACTTATGGACGAAAATGCGCAATTTTTCCGAGAGATTATTCTGATAATAACTGCAGCTGATTTACATGTATAGGAAGTTTTAATAAATCCAACTGATGTGTAATATAATATATCATTTATTTTTATCATTAAGTCACTAAGATATTTAGTTTTGTTCATACTTTAGGAATTATAAATTTTTTTTTTTTAACGGTAACTTCTCCGTAAGAATGCCCCTATATAACTTTTCCTATATTTACTCTGAGAAAGTTTATATATTTTTTTTTTAAAAAAAATATACAGGTGCATAATTTAATCTGATTTATCATTATTATTACTTCCAGACAATTCCTTGGTGAATAAAACATATTTTAACGTATGTAACTACATTACTTGTAAAGGCAGACAATATTGAGAAAGAGCGCTAAAATGTTTCTAGTTGATTTTCCTTGGTTTCAAAATATTTCTTTCCAATTCATTTTTTTTTTTTTTTCATACCAAGGAAAATATTAACAAGTGGATACAAAGTTACTAAATAATTATTTCTACATTCCTGGAAATCATTTATCTTCTCCTTAATTTAGACATAATAACACTTTTCGTGGATTCCCTTAGTTAATTCTGTCATTTTCAAACTTTAGCGCGAGACAATAAATTTTTAAGTATAAAAGGTCTTTAAATAGGTAGATGGCACAGGAAATCAGGACGTCTTATCAAAAAAATTTTAGCCACACATTATATTATTAAAATTTTACTTTGATTACATTTATTTCTGCAAAAAAAAAATGAAAAAATTGAGTTACCAAATTTCAGCACTGTTCCTTCCTTGAAAAACTAAAAGTAGACTATATATTTTTTTTTCAAAATCAAAAATGATCTTGACTTTAGCGAATTTCTTCCAGAAAAATAATCATTTGATTATAACATAAACAAAAGAAAGGAAAAAACCTATTACAATCATATAGTTTTAGTATTATTTAAATAGATTACAAAGTGATTTGACAATAAAAAAAATAATAAATACATTTAATTAATGATAATTATCAGTAATTTATAAATCATTTTCTACAAATGGAATTACCAGAAGTTATTGTTCTCTATGATAAGACATTCATCTCTTTCTTCACTCCTCTACCCACCCAAAATCAATTACTGTTTATGATATTTGTTTTTATACTATATTAATTTGCTTTAATTATTAATATCTTAATTAAATTATTCATGTTCTCTTTAAAAATGATATTGAATTATTAAATCTATTAGTTATTCACCCAAAACATGCAAAAGTGAGTGAACAGCATACTTTATTAATCAATTATTACTATGGTTATTTTATTCTTTTTATTTCTTTAAAGAATAGCATTGTTTTCCCCGCAGAAATAATGCCAAGTAAACTAAGTGTCAATAACACTAGGTTACAATATATATATATATATATATATATATATAATATATTTTGCAGGTTCATCCATGTTCAAAACTTTTTAATATTAATATATGCCCTAAACTTGATTACTGATTCCATCCACAGAGTTATAAAGGTAGAAAGACGGTTTGTAGAGGCGCTACAATCACTGATTTAGATAAAATATTTAAAAATTTCACCAATAACAAAAAATATTAAATTTAAGAATGTTTTTTAAAAAAATCTTTCCAAATAGGAGGAAGTTTACCATGTATCATCTACGCTTATTAATTTTCAATCACAATAACCTGCAATATCTCTGGTAACCTAATTTTACGTTATGGTTGAGATGTCATAATGGATATGATCCTGGTACTTGAAAAATCAATTTTATGACTTCCTGAATCTGTCCTATGGAGTGGGAGTGCTGATGATGATGAAGTGTTGTTTAACACCATTAGCATGCACTCATCTCTCTAACACTGATGCAACGGATTACTCATACCTATGTAAGAAGCTTTACAATTTTTACATGAGAGTTGATGGACACTCATGGGATTCAAGAGGGATTGAATCCTTAGGCTTGAGTTATTATAGTTGATGGTCTTTGATGAACCGAAAATCCACCATCTATATATACAATCATTTTAAATATACGCCTAATCACTGTCTGTGGGTTCCAACTTTTACATATAGAACACAAATCCTTAAGCTTAGTTATCACCTTTGTTTCCCTATTTTGTCTATTTTAGACCAAATAAAACTTTTTATAAATTTCTAATTATAACTATTGCTAATAAAACATATTAATATGATTATTTCTTCTAACAGATGTGTCTCATCTGAAAGGTTAATTGCTCTATTTAAAAAGTTTTGGCTACAGGAAAAACTATCTGAGTTGGGTGATGATGAGAATGGAATGTAAATACCTGTCTGTGTGTGTATCCTTTCTGTAAATAGAAAATGATAAACTATTGAATTATTACAGCTGAAATAGAACATCAAGAAAAGAGAGTTTTCCATCAGACTCTGTCTCCCATTTAAATTTCCAATATGAGGGATGCATATTATTAGAGTATGAAAAATCATCTGTTTGTTTTCCTATGTTGCCATATGATAAGTGTATCTTAGTATCTGAGCTAAATGAGAGGTTTGTAATGGATCATGACATTTTACCATAATAAAATTGCCTGAATCTTAATTAATAAAACTTATAGAAGAAACTATCAAAAGATTCATACTACCATATTTGAAAAAACAACAAAGCTGTATTAAATAAATCACTATTGGAAACAGAGATAAAAAATAAAATAATCCTCTCGTGAAAAATCTTGAGTCTGTCCAAAATTTTATGGACTTCCAAAAATTCACAAACCAGATACCCCTCCTCGTCCAATAGTAAGTGCAATGGGTTCTCCAACTCATATTTTAGCTAGATACTTATCTGGGTTTCATTAAACCTACAAATCCCATCTATTAAATCTATTATATTAAAAACTCATCTCATTTTATTTCTGTTTTAAAAAGTTTAAAAATTAATTGCTAGTGACATTCTGGGTCAGTTTTGATGTCGTGTGTCTTTGTTTACAAACATTCCAATTGATGACAGCTTTAAATATAATCTCACAACGTTGCAGGTTACCAGACCATATTATTGCTTTGATTAAACATTGTCTCTTAAATACATATTTTGTATACAATGGACAGCATTACAGACAAGTTTTTGGTACTCCTATGGGCTCACCTTTCTCAGGAGTAATAGCTGATTTATTCATGGAATATATAGAAACTCGTGCTTTAGAATCATCATCTTTAAAACCTCTCATTTGGCTCAGATACATAGATGACACTTTTGTCATATGGCAACATGGAAAAAATACATTAGATGATTTTTTCTTACATTTAAATAATATGCATCCTCATATTAAATTTAGAATGGAGACAGAGTCTGATGGAAAACTCCCTTTTCTTGATGTTCTAGCCACCAGAACACCAAATAGTTTTATCTTTTTCTATTTACAGAAAGGATACACACAGAGACATATATTTGCATTTCCATTCTCATCATCACCCAACTCAGATAGTTTCTGTAGCCAAAACTCTTTTAAATAGAGCAATTAACCTTTCAGATGAGACACATCTGAAAGAAGAAATAAATCATATTAATAGTGTTTTATTAGCAAATAGTTATAGTGTACAAATTTATAAAAAAAGCCTTATTTCAAGCCCAAAATAGACCGAAATGGGAAACAAAAAGATGATAAGTCAGCTATCAAGATTTGTGTTCCATATGTAAAAGGAACTACAGACAGTATCGGACGTATATTAAAACCCTATAAAATAGATACAGCATTTTCTGCTCATCAAAAGATCAGCAATATAATAACCAAGCCTAAGGATTCAATCCCTCTTGAATCTCATGGTGTCTATCAAATCTCATGTAAAAATTGTAAAGCTTCTTACATAGGTATGAGTAATCATCGCATCAGTGTTAGGAGAGATGAGCATGCTAATGCAGTTAAACAACACTCATCATCATCAGCACTCTCACTCCATACTATAGATTCAGGTCATAAAATTGATTTTTCTAGTACCAGGATCATATCCAGATGTGATAATCTCTACCAATGCAAAATTAGAGAAGCCATTGAGATACTTAAAAGGCCAGATTGTATCAATAAAGCGAGATGATACTTGCAAACTTCCTCCTATTTGGAAAGATTTCTTTAAAAAACATTCTTAAATTTAACATTTTTGCTAGTGGTGGAATTTTAATATTTTTATTCAAATCAGTGATTGTAGCGCCTCTACAACCGTCTTTCTACCTTTTTATAACTCTGTGGATGGCTTGTGTGACCAAGTCGAAGCGTCAGCATATTGATATTAAAAGTTTTTAACACGGATGAACCCCCAAAATATGTATTTTATATATTTAACCACGTGCAAATCTTAAATATAATGTTAATTCTAATATTTTCACAGATAAATGATGTCATATTATTATTACTATTTGGGGATATTCCATGTAGTGAAAAAGCTAAATAGCTGATGTTTCAGTACAATATCAAGTACCTTCCTCAGAGTGTCCATTTTCTCAAATCATAAGAATGCATGAGAGATTTAAAATCATTTTTATTGTTTTGTTTCTCCTCATACTTAAATTCTATTGGTTGAGAAGTTTTAAAATTTATTTTGTCTTCCAATAGCTTCTTCCAAATGTTGTTAATCTTCTTTAATTCACACCTTTCATTTATGCTCTTGGGCCTTTTAAAAATCTCTATAGCTTCTCTTAGCAATCTCTGGTCATATTGTTCAATTTTTTCTAGAATATTTGTTTTAGCAAAATTGATATCATTATTAGTTAATTTTATGTGAGAATAAATAGCTGATGAATTGGATTTTTCTCTGACTGCCAGAATGTGTTCTTCCTTTCTAATATTTATTCTACGATTAGTCTGTCCAATATATGTATGTGAACAGACCCTACATGGAATTTCATATACACCATGACACTCCAAAGAAATTTTATCTTTAGGAAGTGGAAATATTTCATTATTTTTTTTAAAAGTAGTGTAAACTGTATGAATATTATTATTCTTTAAAATGTTACCAATTTTATCAGTTACTCCTTTTATATATGGCAAAATTGTCTTAATTTCTGATGTATCAAAATCTTTTTTTCTTTTTATATGCATAAGCCCTATTAATAATGCTGTAATTAAAACCATTGTCAAGAAGAATTTTTTAGTAGCAGAAAGATCCTGGAAAAAAATGGCTATCATCAGAAAGTCTCTTAGTTCTATCCAATAATGTCTTTGCCACTGAAAATAGTTGTGCAGGATTGTGATGAGAGGAAAAATGTAGATATATCCCAGAGTGTGTTGTTTTTTTATATATACCATGAGATAAAGAACCATTTTCCCTTCTTTCAATCAAAACATCTAAAAAAGGTAATTGGTTATTATTTTCTATTGCCATAGTAAATCTGATATTGTTGTGTAAAGAGTTTAAAAAATAAATAAGTCATCAAGAACATGCTTACCATGAGGCCAAATAACAAAGGTATCATCAACATACCTCAGCCATAAAGATGGGTTTTTTAACTGCTGAAATCAAAATTTTATTTTCCAAATCCTCCATAAAAATAGAAGCTAATGCTGATGAAATTGGTAAACACATAGCTAGACCTGATGTTTGTTTATACATCTGCCCATCAAAAACAAAAAATGTATTCAATAAGCAATGATCATTATTACCATCAACTTATCAAATATATATTTTTTTGTTTTTGGTGGGCAGAAGTATAAACAAACATCAGGTCTAGCTATGTGTTTACTAATTTCACCAGCATTAGCTTCTATTTTTATGAAGAATTTGAAAATAAAATTTTGATTTCAGCAGTTAAAAAAAACATCATTATGGCTGAGGTATGTTGATGATACCTTCGTTATTTGGCTTCATGGTAAGCATGCTCTTGATGACTTTTTTAATTTTTTTAAACTCTCTTCACAACAATATTAAATTTACCATGAAAATAGAAAATAATAATCAATTACCTTTTTTAGATGTTTTGATTGAAAGAAGGATAGATGGTTCTTTATCCCATGGTATATATAAAACCAACACACACTGGAGATATCTGCATTTTTCTCTCTCATCACCATCCTGCACAACTATTTTCAGTGGCAAAGACATTATTGGATAGAACAAAGAGACTTTCTGATGATAGCCATTTTCACCGACCTTTTTTGCTACTAATAAAATGCTTCTTCATAATGGCTTTAATTACAAAATTATTAATAGAGCTTATACATATCAAAGAAAAAGATTTTGATACATCAAAAATTAAGACAATTTTGCCATATATTAAAGGAGTAACTGATAGAATTGGTAACATTTTAAAGAATAATAATATTCACACAATTTTTACTACTTATAAAAAAATTAGTGAAATATTTCCTCTTCCTAAAGATAAAATTGCTTTGGAGTGTCATGGTGTGATGAAATTCCATGTAGGGTCTGTCCACATACATATATAGCACAGACTAATCGTAGAATAAATATTAGAAAGAGACACATTCTGGCAGTGAGAGAAAAATCCAATTCATCAGCTATTTATTCTCATATTAAATTAACAAATCATGATATCAATTTTGAAAAAACAAATATTTTAGCAAAAATTGAACAATATGACCAGAGATTGCTAAGAGAAGCTATAGAGATTTTTAAAAGGCCCAAGAGCATAAATGAAAGGTGTGAGTTAAAGAAGATTAACAACATTTGGAAGAAACTATTGGAAGAGAAAATAAATTTTAAAACTTCTCAACCAATAGAATTTAAATATGAGGAGAAAGAAAACGATAAAAACGATTTTAAATCTCACATGCATTCTTATGATTTGAGAAAGAGGACGCTCTGAGGAAGGTACTTGATATTGTACTGAAAGCGTCAGCATTTAGCTTTTTCACTACACGGAATATCCCAAGATACAGTAATAATAATATGACATATATATATATATATTAAAATTGAGTATCTATTTATCTGCATATATGCAACAAAGTAGTGTGTGTGGATAAATGAATTAGATAGGTAACTGCATATTTTATATCTATATATCATAAAATAAACCTGAATACAAAGTGTTATTAAGTTTTTGCAAATAATATTTATATATTTAAATATTTAAGTACTGTGTTTCTAGGATAACTTGACTTTGATTTGTTCCTATTGAATCATTAGAGTTTGTGCTTATACCATACTTAAAAATAGTACTTTATTTAGGTTTTATTGGTATATATTTATTTGAGGAAATCTGCCTTATATTTCTTTAAATGTTGAAATATATATAATTATGTTCATGAATAAATAAATGAAAAGTTCGGAATATGTATATTTTCTTATTCTTCTTCCTTTTCCTATGTACTGACTTCTACTTTAACATAACATAACATTTACACCTTTCTTAAATATTTTATCAATACTCTTTATTTAGTTCAAAACTAACAGTTTCGATTGTCCTGCAGTCATCATCAGAGTTCTTTACAATCTTATTTCTAAAGACCTCTGATGATGACTGCAGAACAGTCGAAACTGTTAATTTTAATATAAATAAAGAGTATTGATAAAGTGTTTAAGAAAAGTGTAAATGGTATAATATGTATATTTACAATATTTGCTTTTGAGTTGTGGTTGATAAAAATAATTATAAGTTAGTTTAGTTTGTCTTCTGAGTGAGACTTCATATATATTGTTAGGTAAATAGCTAGACATCATTGACATTAATCAAGTAACTAGGAAATATATATGTAATGATAAATTTGATGTAAAGGTCTAATGTATTTAATGAATTATAAATGATATCCTTTGTTTAGTTTTATCCTTTCAAATATATGACAGGAATTTATGATAAGGATTTATCTTGATATTGTACTGTTTTATTTATTTTATTCACTTATCATAATAGATTTTAGTTTTATATCATGCTTATAAAGTCAATATTACATTTACCTGAGAGATTACAGAATATTTGATCATTTAAAGATAATTTTGAAATTAAAAAAATTTCCCTTTAATTCCATAATATACTACTTGAATTCTTTCATATTTATTAACTCTTAAATTGATCACTTTATTTATTGGCTGAGTGAGATAAAACTCTGAACTTTTAATTGGTCAATTCACAAACTCAGTGATAAAAATATATTCATCTTTTAATATTATATTAATTTTGGTTTCGTTTGCAAAAAGTATATTAATAATTTGTAAAGTTATGAAAGTAAAAGTTTTTTCAAAAATATATTTTTATTTATAATTATAAAAATATTCAATAGCAGAAAAAATAAAAAAATAAAAGATTGTAGCAAATTACAAATCATGTAAAAACGTCATTGTGTCCCTCCTCAATTTACGTTATTAAAAAAGTTAAGAATTTTTTAGTAAAATCTCAGCATTTTTCTAAAAATAATTATATTTTCAGCATATTTTAACCAAAATACATTATAATATGTAAATAAATGCCAGAAAAATATTCTAAAACATTAATCTTTGTTTGAAAATCAAATAAACAGCTTGAGGCAATGTAAACTCTTGACAGGCATATCAAAATTATTGCTACCACTGGTTTCTTTTTCAATTTACACTCATGTAAAGTATACAATTTTTTAAAAAAACCTTATTACTTTTGTAAAATAACTATATTTTCAGCAGATTTTATGAAAATAATTTATAATATGTACAAAAAATTATAAAAAAAAAACAATCTAAAACATATACTTTCATTTTCAGCCATGAAAAATATTTATCGGCAGTATTTTTTGACCAAGTAATCATCAGCCAATCAGCATTGAGAATGGATGGCCTCCTTCTTTTGTTAGACTTAAAACATCCCTATTATTGATTTTTTACTTGTAAAAATAATTCAAGAGAGGCAGCATCTTACGGGACTTTTTCTAAGCTTTCAAACAAGCATAAAATCATCACCGTAGCTAAAAAAATGATGGATTTCAAGCGACCTAAAGCCATTAATGTGAATGAGCATCAAAACCTATAAAAGTGTTAATGAATGTAGATATATAAACAAAATTAGAAATATAGTCTCATTATTTTATTTTTCTCATGCGCTCCATTAATAAATATTACTAAAGCTTTCCTCTTTTTATATTTACTGTTACAGATTACAGCTAGCTTTTACACACATGTTCTAGCTTTTACACACATGTTCTGTTACAATATATATATATATATATATATATATATATATATATATATATATATATATATATATATATATATATATATATACACAAATATTAAGCAATTAAATCATCCCACATGATTAAGAAATCCAGTACTGCCCTCTGTGAACTAATATATAAATACATTAGAGTTCGTATTTCAAAATAGCCAGGTCAAAATGGTATCCACTTTGACCTGTCTGCTATCAGATGTTATATATTGAAATACGAACAAACTCAAACAAAGAACTTGAAATTTAGCAAACAACGATCTTAAAGTGGATACTATTTTGACCTGGCTATTTTGAAATACAAACTCTAATGTATTTATATATTAGTTCACAGAGGGCAGTACTGGATTTCTTAATCATGTGGGATGATTTAATTGCTTAATATTTGTATATTTATTTCAGTTTAGCGTTATGCACTGGGATTATTTTCTATATATATATGGGGGGGTGAATTGAGATTACCCATTTATGTATAGTTGCTATTGAATGAATGTACTACCAGACATATAAAGATGAACAAAAGATAATATTAAAATTTTAACATAATTATTGAAAGATAAATATTCTTTACTTTAAATATTAA
>JAQFVV010009457.1:0-12627 GCA_028023455.1 Epiperipatus broadwayi | reverse complement strand
ATATATATATATATATATATATATATATATATATATATATATATATATATATATATATATATATATATATATATATATATATATATATATATATATATTGTACCCTTACTTCTTGATATATAAAATAGTTTAAAAAATACAACTAGCTCAGTTACATTATTATGCTTAATTAAAATTTGCATATCTATCTTTAATATACTTTTATATTATCACATCTTAATTAAATTTATCATTAATTATCCAAATCAATATAGTTCCAGATTATATTAATTAAATAAGTATTTAATAAAATTATGAGACTGTGAAGTAAAGTTACAAAGTAATAAGCAGATTTACACTGAGTTAATATCTTCCAAGATACTGTCTCAATGGCATAAGAATACTACCACTACCTTATCATCTTATCACTACATTTATAGCATTCTTATGACTTTTAAATGAAATGAATTATCTTTAATAATACTAAAATAATTCCTAACTTTTAACTTAAAATATAATTAAATAATCTCAGGTTCTTCTAAGTTTTTTAAAAATAATAATAAATTATGTAAATAAGTATGATGTGGGATTTTATATCAAACTTAAATACACCTAACTTATTTTAATAATAATAATAAATAATACTAATCTTAGAGTGTAATTTAATCTCATCTATTTCTATTATATAATCAATCATTAAATGAATAAACAATTATATGTATATCTTTTATTTCATATGGTATCTTCATTTTAAAATAGATCAAAATCTTATACTTAATAATCTGTGACAATAAACAATATTGTATTCTTATAATGTGCATTATAATCATCTTATGACCATTGTAATATTTATGTTCATGTCAATCAATTCTTATAAAATAATGTTAAGCAAATATTGTATTCAATTCTAAGTAACAATAACAAATTCATTTTGTGCAAATATTATGTTTATTTCAAATCATCTGATGTCAAAATGCTGTGGTGAAAAATAATGAACTCGACACACTTTTAAAACAAATTAACAAATTTATTTACAATAAACTTCAAATAAGAATTTATTTACACTATTTACAGTTTTAGAATTTAAGAAAATAAATAAAAAATAAAATAGGAAAATGCAAATATAAGAAGTTTATACTGTTACTAACTCATGTACTTAATAAGCAATTTTACACTCCTTCAAATGCTATACCAATAATATTATAGTATGTTTTCAAAACTTAGATTTTTCTTAAAATAAATAGTAGTGTACTTTAATTACTACAAATAACAATATATGTCAAGACTATTTATGTAGCATGTGTAAACAATGAAACTCTACTAATTAAATAGCTACATTAATTAAGTATTACCATTTATAATGTATTATCATGTATTCACTTTATTATTAGCATTGCTTAATAGCTTTATATAAATTAATGTATCTTTATAGTGTATAACAAATAATTGACTGTAATTATACTTTACTTAATGTAATTCCTGTTATATGTTTTATCAAATATGCATTATATATCTCTATTGTTCAAATATTATTATTTAAATCATTTATCAATTCTAAATTCATAAAGCATTACCTTAGATAAATTCTATGATTCTTTTCTGTGTAAAAATCATTACTTTACTTAATGTGTTATTTAATCCTTTCTAATAAATTTCTATCTATAAAACATATTCTAAACTTATCTAAAATTTCCAGAAAATAAACATCAATTTAAATAAAATATTCATTATCTAAACTACCTATACTACATTGTCTATACTTAATAAACTTCAATCCAAATATAAGCTTCTACCCATAACGTAACTTAACTTATTTAATAAACAAAATACACAAAAATAGAGTCTTTTCAAATCTATTCTTATCTTGCAAATAATAAAATAATTACCTCAATAAAGAATAAATATAATTCTAATACTATAACATAATAAAATATCAAAATTTATTTATGAAAGAATCATATAATTATTTCTAAGCTTCTTACGTAATGTTGTATCAGGTTTATATTATAAATTAAAATTATGCATATTTTAATAAAGTTCGTTGCCAATATAATGTATGTGTTTTCATAAAATATCTATCCATTCATTCTACAACAACATAATATTCAGTTGATCTAAAGAAAAACATATCAAATTCATTAAAAAATCATTATACAATATTTTTACCATAATAATAATAATGTCCAGTCTGCTATCCAGCATTCTTCGGAATTTGCAGCTTCATAAAATAAAATCATTCACATTTACACTCATAAACATTCATTAGAATATTTCGTGTTATACTAATTATAAAATAGATTTATGTAATTAATTATTATATTATTTTTAAGTTAGTATTTAATAAATGTACCTAACCTACTTTTAATAGTTTAATAATATTTTAAATTTTATGTTAAATAAATAAAATAAAAGTTTATATTACATATTTCCAACGACGTCTTCTGTTCTACCATAAAAGTTCTAACAAATATCCTACGTATAAAGTCAATAGAACACTATTTCCTGTTCCGTTGTATCACGTGTTTCTTGAAAGTTTATAATAAAAATGATAACGTTTTTTTTTAAAAATAAAATTCAGTTCCACAAGAAAACAAAATAAAATTAAAAAAAATAGTTTATAAGTTCTGGATCCAGTTCTTCATAGATTATTATTTAAAAATTATTATTTCTAAATTAATTTATAGTTTATAAATTATTTTTCATTGAATTATTTTAATCAACTTGGCTTGCTTGGTTTGGACGTCCATGTATTACTTATGCATTTCTAATAACATATTCAGGTAAGAATTAATTTCTCCATCTATAACGACCAGCGTTTTAGACTACTTCAATAATAATAATTTTATTATATTACGATTTTAAAAAATCATATTTATAATCTATTTGCCTTTTCAAATCGTCAATATTTAGTCTTTTAAGCACAAAGACTTAACAAGGCAAGTATTTATTAAAATTACTACTTCTTATATCTTTACTTAAGATATACATTTTAATCTTTTAAAATCTGCAAAAATACTTTCTTTCTATAGAAGTATTCATATTTCTTTTAAATATCTATTTATAATAGACAATAGTAATTTAAACTTTTAAAACTATTTATAGTCCAAAATACTACTTTTCTCCATCTCGTAGTTTTATGTACTAATCCAGCGTCTATTATTTCTCTAGCATAAAGTTTCTGATATATTTCTCCGATACGTGATGTTTCCATGATTATTCGTACGTAAATTGAGTTTCGATATTGAGAAGACCAATAGGGAATTATTAAGTTTCTACTGCATACTTATCATTTAAAAAAAATTATAAAATTATATACAATAACACTCTTATGATTTTAAAACTGATTTTAAGAGCGTTTATAAATTTACTTGGCTATTTTCTCAATAGCACGATTAACTTAGAAATTTAATTACAGAGAGCCCCTCTCAACAATTGAATCCAGCTTTTATACTCGAAGAGACTCCACATCTGATTGGTACGTTTAAACAATCAAACTTTGCTGGCTTATTTACATATTAATCAACACACTATTAAAATAAAATAATGACTTATTTAATATTTAATATTATTACATTTTAAAAATAATTTTTATCGTTTATTCAAATCTATTAAACATTTTTTTAAAATATTCTTTCTCACTTAATTTAAATCTTAACTTTTATAAGCTCATTTAAAATAAACTAAATCTTTTTAAATACGTTATATTTTTAAGACAATATTTTTAAAAATCAGATTTAATATTTTACATTAATATCTTTATTTTTATCTCGTGATAACTCACGTATTATTTATAAATTTCACAACATAATTTTAAAATAGTTTTGCAACTTTATGAGAAAGCTTCCAAGCATGTGTGTATGTATCTCTAATTAACATCTGTTTTTACAATACAAGAAACGCTTCCCATAATCTAAAAATAACTTAACAATTGCTTTTTTTAAAATAAATATTTATTTTTAAAAATAAATAAGATATTATATCAGATTTTAAAATAATTATTTGATATGATTAAAATCAAATATTAATCTCAATTTAAGTACTTATAATTTAAAATATTTCTATTCACTTTTAACATATATTTTAAATTAAATAAATATCTTTGTCTAATTTAAACTTGTCTTTTAAATACTTTAGCTTCAAACATTTGTTATTAAATTTATTAATGCAGTATTACATCATAATCATCATCACTTTACATATTTTCTCAATATCAACACAATTCACATATCAAATACTCATAGATTGCTTTAATTAAACTTATGGTAACATTACCACAAGCAAAGTCAACATCACATATTTAAAATACTTCTTAAATTTAAAATTTTCTACTAGATTAGCACAAAACTTAAATGGTGACCCATATAAAAGGGCACAATATATATATATATATATATATAAGAGCTAATATATATATATATATATATATATATATATATATATATATATTAGCTCTTGTGTATGATTTTTTTATTTATTATAATTTATATGAAATAACAGCATAATTGACTTCATTAATTTTCATTTTTGATGATATATATATTGAGATGTTTGGTCAATCTCAAAATTGAATTTGTATATCAGTTGGTCAAGCTAATTTTAATTTGTATTCAAGTTGTGATTGTTTTATTTATTTATTTAAGTTGTGGGTACTTTGGTATTAGTCCTGCAACATGGAGCATGTATTAGACTTGCTGCATCTTTTCACATTCATATCAATTCGCTGATAACTTTGTAATCTTGTGATCTGATAAAAATAAAATGTACACAGATTTTGTAGATGATATTTTCACAAGATTTACTGTTATTGGCAGGCTGATACAAATGTAAAAAGGCACAGCAAGTCTAATACATGCTTCATGTTGCAGAACTAAAAAAAAATAAAAGTATAAAAAATAATATTAAAACAGCATTTAAAACAAATTTTGAGAAACAAATGGATATTAAAAAGAAGATTTTAAAACAATTTTGAGAAAGAGATGGAATCTAAAAAGATGATTTTTAAAAAATATTGATTTACCATACACAAATATATACTACCTTCACACTAACAACTTTGAAATATATAATAATATATAAATCAATATTATCTAAAGAGCCTGCTACTAGCTCTAAACAAGCTTAATTTTTTTAATGATAAATGCTACAAGAGAAAATACATGAAGCTTTTATCTATGATGGTCCCCATCCCCAGACCGGTTTCGAGCTATGGCTATCATAAGTGAGGAGCTAGGACATAAGATTCAAAATATTAACTCAAGCCAAGCATTTATCTAATTCTTAAATATTAAGAAAAAGATCCAAATCTTCAGACACCTACATGTCTTCAAACTCAGCTCTTTAACCAAGAGCTAGTAGCAGGCTCTTTAGATATTACATATTGGTAATGCAAGCTATATAGGTCATGTGATATATGACTGATTTTTACTATAAATCAATATTAAAAACACTTTAAACAAAAACAAAATTGATTTGCAATCTTAAATAAATGACACCATTATGCAAATAAAATGTTAATTTAAATACACACAAAACAATCACTAAATTATACATTTTTTAAATATTATTTATAAATGGACATAAAGTGTACACATACACTACTTACCACATAATATATAACAGGAATTGTTGTGTTGAAGCAACAAATTTGACATTTACTTCTACCACACAAAATGGAGATTAGAACTGAAAAATTTCCTCCCAAAATAGAATTTTATTGAACACATGATTGCATAGAATATCTTCAGATTTCCCACAGAAATGCTCATAAATATATTTTTTTAAAGAAAGAAAACAAAAAAGAAAAGAAAAAAACACAGAATAAAGAAAACTTTTATTAAATTTTCATCCTGGTGCAACTGAAATCAACAATGCAATAGCTGTTGTCAGAAAGAAATCTGGACCATAACTAAAAATGTCAAAATGTTACGAAAAAAGACCTATTGATAAGGATAAACCCTTTTTCTCATGTATCACAGCATCAGCCAGGAAGCGAACCCACTAACCCGGGATAACTGCTTGTAAAGCAGCTGTCACTAACCTCTCGACCACCAATGCTTGACAAAGATAAACACTTTTTCACACAAGATTGAATAACAATGCAAACTTTATTTCCTTTCAATTTGACATCACTGCAGGATTACATATTTATTGTGGATGTGAAAAGGCATCCTATCTCCCTATATTGCAGTACCAAGTTGTGTTTTTTAATGAGTGCAATATGATATATATATATATAATCACCCAAACTAATTTCAAAAGATTTTTAAATTAGTTGATATTTAGTTTAAGAAATGTTATTTCCAAAAAAAAAAGAACTATGTAACAAATTTTGATATCTTTCTGCATAAAATGTTATAACGCCTAAAGACAATACTTAATTGGTAAAATTTTATCTTTTATTAATTGTCTAACAAAAGTATGTTGCTTCATTCACCTTAAAGACCGTCATACATAAACCTTTTATTAAGGCAATTAACCCGGAGTTCAGTAATTAATGTAAACATTCTGGCTTATCTGAAAATACTTTAATCACTTGTGATGATGAAGAAGATTCTGTAAATTCCTGAGTGGGTAAAACAATAAGCAGTGAGATATAAAAGGCCAACAAAAATTATTAAATCATTCTGCTATGCTAGTCTATTTGATTCATATTTTGACTCATTATAGTCTATTTTGCTTGTTATTATCAGTGCCCATTTTGAAAAATGAACTTTGGACTCATTTGAGTTGTTGTATCTGAAGCCACAGCATATTTTAAATTTGTCTGAAACCTTATGAACTAGCCAATGGCTGACCATGTCATAGTAAAACACATCTTAACATATAAAAAAACAAGAAGTCTCTTGAAAGCATATCAAAGTTAAAAGTGTATGTATTCATTTGATCATTTGTACAAAAGTAAGAGCTTCCAATCCATGCTACTAAGGACTAATGGTAAACTTAATTTGATTTATATTTTTATTATATATATCAGAAAATCAATAAGTGAATTAATTCGGGTTTATCAATTCATAATTTGATACAACTGTTTTTATTAAGGGTAATTCATATATAGTTCAATTTTTTTGATATACAATTTTGTATTGGTTTTATTAATTTTTTTTCTTTTGTGGATATGTTATATATTTTTATGAGTATGTTTTAATAAGTCTCTGTTATTTCTTTAAAGTTTGACAGTTGATTATTAAGTTAACAAATCCACAATAGTTTTTAAAATTATCTGCTTTCTCTTTTAAAGTTAACAGATTATTTTTCCTCTCCCATTTCATGATTGTTTAAAACCTAATTTTTCTTAGCAGAAAAGAAAAAAACATTCTCTTAAGTTATGAAAACAAAATCTAGATTAATATTCCTTTTAAATACCCATTCTTGAATAATATTTTAGAACTGGACATAATCATTTATATTATGTGTATATATAACAATTTTATATATATGTTAAATTGTTAAAAGTTTTTGGCAATCTTGTTATTGCTATTTTATCATATCTGACTATAAGAAAAATAGATTGTTCTGCTTGTGTGTGTGCACATTTATTTGGCCTTCTATTTATCATTGCACTTACAACTAGATCTAGATGAATTCTGATTCAGCCTTAGGATCAGCAACATTTCTGTATGGCTCATTTTATATATTTTTGTGTTTATTTACTGCTGGGAAGTGGTGGTCCTTATTGATTTTGCATTGGATCCAGCATAGTAAAGCTTCTCATGCCTTTTAATATTTGTCACTTTTATTTAACACAGGTTATTTATGATCTTTATTATTCATTACCTTTTTCTTCATGACATGGATATTGCACCACACATGAGCCTGGAAAAAAAATTGCAGCAAATATGAGGTGTTTAATAATAAAATTTCCAAGGTTTAATTAATAATTGATATTATTTTAAAGATTTATGCACATATCTAAATCATCAAGTATAAGTTTAGTGCTATTATAGCAAACTTCAATGATATAATGAACTAAAAGTTAATTTGAAATGAGAAATAATAAAAAAATAGAAGGCAGCTGTCAAATATATGAACTATTTAAAAAAGCTTATATTTAGATTACTAATATGTATGAGCTAACTTATTTCAAAACCATCCATAAATGTAAGCTATTAATTTATTTAATTATTTTATTTTTATTTTATTTTACTTTTATTAATAAATATTGTTACTAATTGCTTGATTTGTTTAGTGTTTGTTTACTGTTGTCTGCCTACCAAGAGTCTCTACTCTCCTTGATCTAGCATCAATAATTAATTTTTATAGTGGTAAGCAGATATGTGGCTACCTTGAAAAAATATCCAGTCAAGTTGTATGTGATGTGATGTATTGTATTTGGCTTCTCCTTAAACGAAGTCAAGAATATCTCAGCAATTATTCCCAGATAAACCTGTTAGCCACTTTATTTTCCATTCCCCACTCTAAGTCTTCTCATATTCTGCCCCATTCCATTTGCACAACATAATCTTTGTCAACTCTATGGCCTTTATATCTAAATTTCCCTTATCTTTTCGCAAACCCAGCATAAAAACCAATAACTCACTTTCTGTATAGTCACTTTGTTCATACCTATTCTCCCATAACTTCATTATCTGTACCCTTTCTGCTTTCAAGCATTTACATTCAATCAATTGATGCCTAATATTTTCTATACCTTCCTTACACAATTTGCACACTAAATCACCCATAGTTTTCCATTTACATGTATATTCTTTTGTTGCTAAAGATCCCATTCGAGCCTTAAACAATAAACTATTTTTCCTTACTATTATCATAAATTAACTCGCATCCAATATTCTAGTTACTTCTATATATATTTAAACTCTTCTTACCCTCCATACTAGATCTCCATCTCTCAAACTCCCTATTTTTTATTAATGCTTTTATTCTTTTATCCCATTCCTTACCACTATAACACTCAACAATCCTCCTAACACATTCATCACACCTTTTATACAAGTATACTTATATAAATTCTTTATCCAAAGCTTTTGCATACCACATTACATTTTTCACTTATCTTTTTACCTGCCCTTTACTCATAACCTAATTAAACACTATTTTGGCTATTCTTTTACTATCCATAAACTGCAACCTACCAAAAATTTTCATTTTACTTTTTTGCATCTCTCATATAAAAACTTGACCATCCCATTTCTCCTTGAATTGCCTCCTTTGCTGTCCACTTCTCTGCATCTAATGCATGTCTTCCTACTTCCCTTTGTACTTTTCTCTAAATAATCTAAAACCCTTTTACTAACACATAATGCATCATTACCACCAGAGAGACCTAGTAAGGCTCTCTGGTGATAGATATTTTGTATAGGCAGTCCAGTATATCATAATTGAAGTATTTATACATTTTTATATACTTGTAACTGAAAGGAGACCCTTTGATTCCTCTTGGAGGCCTTAAAGGAACCGAGCAGGGCAAATTCCTAATGTCCACTCTATACGTTCTTGTCGTTGCAGCTGTTATTACTATGTGATTATTCATATAGTATACGAACATGGATGGGCTGCTCACCAACACGCATTAGCCAGCGTGGTGAGTTTATTGGCTTTTTACCTCTGAGTTTAAGATCAAGAAAGACCATGGTCTTTCTTCTCAGTGCCTGATAAGGCAGAATGAATGTTTGTGTAAATGATAAATATTTTTCCAATACATATATACAATTATGACAGACAAAAATAAAGCATGTCCCTTATTCCCAGGAGGCTGTAAAGTCACCAACCAAGGCAGCGGTTGGTGGCCAAAGGCGGAGGGTGCTAAGAATCCCCTGATTGCGGACCCAGGCTGCCATTTGATGACGACTTTTTATTTAGGTACTTACAACTGCAGATCACTTTCAAGTGAAGGAAGATTGCAAGAATTAGAAGAAGAACTCTCTTATATTAAATGGGACATTATTGGACTTTGTGAAGTTAGAAGAAAAGGTGAAGAGACAATTGATTTAAAAAGTGGACATATACTCTATTATAAAGGCACAAATATTGGAAATACAAGTGGAGTAGGATTCATTATAAATAAAAAGTGGAAGAACAATATTGTGGAGATTGATGGTGTATCAGACAGAGTGGCAAGATTAGTTATACAACTTAATAGCAGATATCAAATGCAGATAATTCAGGTTTATGCCCCAACAAGTTCTCATAGTGATGAAGTAGTAGAAGATTTTTATATGGATGTACAAAATGCTTTTGATCAGAGTAAACAACATTTTAAAATCGTTATGGGAGACTTTAATGCTAGAATTGGTAAACAAATGAAAGATGAAAGTGCTGTAGGTAATTTTGGTTATGGTAATAGAAATGAGAGAGGACATAGACTTGTGGAGTTTGCAGAAAAAGAAAAACTTTATATTATGAATTCTTTTTTTGAGAAAAATGTTAAAAGGAAATGGACATGGAAGCATCCAAATGAAGGTACAGCAGAATTGGATTATATTTTGACTAATAGGAAATACATATTTCAAGATTGTAATGTTCTTAATAAATTTAACACAGGAAGTGATCATCGATTAGTAAGGTGTAAGATACGTGTTAATGTGAAACTAGAGAGACAAAAATTATTAAGAAAAACAATATTTACAGTTGATATTCCTAATCTTCAGAAACATTCTAATGAATTTAAATTAGAACTTAGAAATCGGTTTCAAGTATTAGTAGATTTTGAGCATAATTCAGATTTGAATGAAATTAATATGAAAATAACTGATACACTTTTAAAAACTGCAACAAAGATAGCTGGTAGAAAAAAGCAGCAATTGACCAATAAAATTTCTACTGAGACTAGAGAATTTATGAAGAAAAGAAGGAATATGAAGATATACAAAAATGATGCATTAAAAAGAATTGAATATCTCGAATTTTGTAAAATGGTGCGGAAAAGAGTTGAGAATGATATAAGAAAGTATAATTGTGAACTAGCAAGGAAAGCTGTAGAAGAAAATAAAAGTCTTAAGAATGTAAAACAACATTTTGGTATTGGTAGGAAATTTATATCTGCAATAAGAAAAAAAGATGGAATTGTTACTAAAAAGAGAGATGACATCATGAAATTGGTAGAAGATTTTTATCAAGAATTATATAGTAATAAAGAACAAGTACCTCCTATATCTATTCCATCTTCCGAATTGCCCAGAATTTTAAATGAAGAAGTGAGACATGCAATTAAATGTATGAAGAAGGGAAAGGCTCCAGGTAATGATGGAATTATAATTGATATATTAAAAGAAGCAGGAGAAGAAATAGAAAAAAATTTTAGCAAAGTTATATACCAAATGTCTAAATGATAAAGATGTACCAGATGATTGGAAGAATGCAGTAATAATATTAATATTTAAAAAAGGTGATAAAGAAGATATTAGAAATTACAGACCTATTAGCCTTTTATCAGTTTTATATAAAATTTTTACCAAGATAATTACAACTCGTCTACAGAGAACATTGGATTTCCACCAACCAAGAGAACAAGCTGGATTTAAAAGTGGTTTTAGTACAGTAGATCATATCCAGGTGTTGAGAGAAGTTATAGAAAGGTCAAATGAATATGAGTTGTCATTATGTTTTGGATTTGTAGATTATGAAAAGGCATTTGATTCTATAAACATTTCTTCAGTGATTAAAGCATTGGATCATCAAGGTATAGATCCAGGATATTGTCATATTTTGAAGAATATTTATAAAAATGCAACAGCAACAATTAGATTACATAATGATACTGGGAAAGTCAACATTGAGAAAGGTGTAAGACAAGGTGACTCCATATCTCCAAAACTTTTTACAGCAGTGCTGCAAGAAGTATTTTGTGGATTAAAATGGGAAACTAAAGGAGTGAAAGTAAATGGAGATTATTTAAGTCATTTAGATTTTGCAGATGATGTAGTTGTTTTTGCAAATAATGCTTCAGAGCTGCAGGATATGTTGCAGGAATTATCAGATGAAAGTAGGAAAGTAGGACTAAAGATAAATGTTAAAAAGACTAAAGTAATGTTTAATCGATTTGCTCAAAATATGAAAATAAAGATTGATTATGATGAATTAGAAGAAGTTAACAGTTACAAATACCTTGGTCAGATTATTAATACAGATGGAAACATAATGGAAGAAATTAATCATAGAATTAAACTTGGTTGGAGTGCTTTTGGTAGAAATAACTTGATACTAAAAGGAAATATGCCTATGTGTTTGAAAAGGAAGGTTTTTAACAAATGTGTTTTACCAGTTCTTACTTATGGATCTGAGACTTGGACACTTAATAGAAGAGCAATACAGAGACTTCAGACCACTCAAAGAAGTATGGAGAGATGTATGTTGGGAGTAACAAGAAGAGATCGAAAACGCAATGTATGGGTAAGAGAACAAACGGGTGTTACTGACCTCATTGAAAAAATTAAAAGATTGAAGTGGAGTTGGGCTGGACATATTGCTAGAAGAGATGATAATAGATGGACAATTGAAATTTTAAACTGGATTCCAAGAGATTGTAAAAGACCCAGAAAGAGACCACATGTGAGATGGATGGATGAAATAAGAAAGTGTGCAGGGGTGATGTGGAGAAGAGAAGCTGAAGATCGGAGAAGATGGATTAAACTTGGAGAGACCTTCATCCTGCAGTGGATTGATAATGGTTGATAATGATGATGATGATAT
>JAQFVV010009456.1:0-12642 GCA_028023455.1 Epiperipatus broadwayi | reverse complement strand
AGAAGACTCATTTCCAATCTAGTCACTAGATTAACTGTTGATTTATATTTTATATTGTTCAAATCCAGTCACCAGATTGACTGTTGATTTTATTCTGATGTAGTTTGATTGATGGATCATTCATAATGATGGATGATTATTTCTTTTGAGTATTACTTATACTGATTTTTACTTTTACGGGTTGATGAATAATTATATTTTAGTTACTCTAAGGAGTGACTGTCTGATCTCTCAGAGAGATATCAAGATCTCTCATTTTCATGTTCTTTAATATATAACATTGCTTATATCTTTTTTGAATCTCACATTACTTGTATTTTACAAATTTATATAAATTTTAATTTTAAAATTTTTGTATTTTGTACTGAAGTTGGTGATGATTTGCCATCATCCCACATACCTTTTCCTCATTTCCACTCCATCTCCCTCATCCTGTTACAATATATACACACTAATTAAAAACATTTTAATAATGCATTATCACTTTACCAATAAACTATCCAAGTGCAATTTATATCTCTGCTTGAACCTCAATTGTCAGATAGCTTTGCAAATGTAAAATTAGCCCACTTACATTTGCATTTCCTACTTTTTATAAAGAAAGTCAATAAGACAAATGTTCTCAATAAAGATGAATGTCCAAATGTATACAGATGTTAAAAAGCCACACTTAATGCGGATAACAATTTGCATTTAAAGCAGAGTTAATTTCATTTATTTTATTTATCTTGTGAGTAAACAACTCAATAATGAATATGTAAATACTAATTAAATCAGTGCTAATAATATGCAATTATTGTTTTGATAAAATATCTAAGTGCTATTCATGTCAATTCACTGTTCTCTATAATCAAAATTAGCTTTATGCAAATGAAAATGAGTCTTCTTACATTCACGTTTTCAGTTATTATAAGGATAGATATAGTACAAAGGATTTTAATATCGGCCACTATAGAAATTCATACAAATATTAACAAAGCCACACTCATTGCAACTAACAATTTATATGTATAAATATTAATTAGATATTGTGTCAGAGGCATATATATCTAATCAGATTTATTGATTTAAAAACACTCTCCTCAATAGATTCAAATTTATCAAGTCATAATATCATACAAATTGTTTATACACTGTGTATATGTTATTGACTATGAATTTATTCATGCTTTAAAATGAAACAAGTTGCATTCATGTATATAAATATAAAAGTTTGTCAATCGTTATACTGTGAAAGTTAGATATTCAAATATTTAACTTATCTGATGCTAATAAGGTTTTATAATACATGTATAATATGAAAGAATGGTCTAAATTTTTATGTTGGATGATGATTTACAATCAGATAACTTTGAATATATTGAAAGTCTGCTATAAATTTGTAAATTTAATTAGTTATATATGTATTAATTAGAAAATTGTCCAGGCTTTTATTAAGTTTAAATATTAATATTTCAATGGGATTTGTTTGATGTATTTATATATATTAGGAAAATATGATTTTATACTTCTTTATCAGTAAAATTTTAAGAATAGAGTAGAATAAATATTTGAAACATCATAGACATTCTTACTGTCAAAAGTTTTAAGAATGTTGTTATCACAGATTATGGCTCCCTTCTAATACACACTGTAAAAATATGTTAAGCAGACCAATCTTTTTCTCAAGAGAATTTAAGTACAATAAGCTATTAGTAAGAATAGTTTTCAATCATATTCATAGTTTTATAATAAAAAAAAGTTATAGGCAATCGTCTTATTATATATGAATATAATAACAAATTAGAACAGTGTTTTGTGAGAAGCTTTTGCCTTGCAGTGTGTTATTTAAAGGCTGTTTTTATCTTTTATTTATTTTACCAAATTATTGTTTTATGTAGAAATACGTTAGTTTTTTTTTCAGTTATTTTACATTTAATTTTTTTTTTGTTTAGCATCTATATGTAATTGAAGAATGAATAATAATGTTTATGACATCTTTTAATATCTGCTAAAGTAAATAATATATATCTAAATTTAGAAAAATAGAAATGTACTATACTGAAAAAGGGTATGCTCTTAATTTTTTAAAGAAAAGACTTTAATCCATGTAGAATTACATTGAAAAGTAAAATAGGGATCAAAGAAAAAAAAACTTGCTGAAATGAGAGAGAGAGAGAGAGAGAGAGAGAGAGAGAGAGAGAGAGAGAGAGAGAGAGAGAGAGAGAGAGAGAGAGAGAGAGAGAGAGAGAGAGAGAGGGAGAGAGAGAGAGAGAGGGAGAGAGAGGGGGAGAGGGGGAGAGGGGAAGAGGGGGAGAGAGAGGGAGAGGGAGAGGGAGAGAGAGTGTTATTGCAAATTATAAATAAATTCTTTTCTAAAATATACTGACATTTCCCTATCATTATCAATACTTGGTGCTTAATGATGCCATGCAAAACATATATATATATAAAGCTTATATTAAAAAGATTTTATAGTTTATTTTTGTCTTTTAATTTATGACTATTAATAATAATTTAGTACCAAAGCTTGTTAAAAGCAGTTAAAATGAATTGCACAAAAAGAAAATAAATTGATAATAATAATCAAAAGATAAGAAATGTAAAAAAAACAACAACAAAATATCAATGAGATACTTTTGATGCCCTATAATGAAATGTATTACTGTTTTTTTTTTTTTAATGTTATAAAAATAATTCATTACAAAAATAGCAAGGATTTTGGAGAATAAGAGATTAGAGATATAATAAGCAATCAGTGAGCTTTAAAACAAAATAATCTCAATAACAATGTCAATAAAGTATATATATTGTCTGAAGTAATCAATTCTATTATTTTAACCTAAAATATGACATCACATAAAATTTAAAACTAGTTTTTGAATGTTGTGTTTTTTAATGAAAAAATATTCAAGGTAATAATTTAAAATCTGATCCTTCGTGTCAGCCGCTAGAGGTGTGATTTCTAGCTAAATTTCTAGAAATCTGCCATTTCCACGGTTGCACCCAAGCCTTTAAGCATTCTTTCTAAAATAAATCCTAGAAAGATTGTTAACTTGAAGTTAAGTCTTCTTTCTATGCTAAAAGGTAGACTGTTAACTCGGAGTTAAGTCTTCTTTCTACGATAAAATCTAGAAAGAAGGTTAACTCGGCTTAGCGGCTAATGGTGTGGCTTTTTCAGATGCTAAAAGCAGAGAAAAATGCCGTAGTTGTTTGTGTCATGCACTATATCGTAATGCTATGTTATGTATTTGATGTAACAATATTGTACGAGGGTGTGTTAATTTGATCGTGTCAAAATTATTTAAATTTTCATCGGTGCCCTTTTTTTTTAAGACGACTTGATATACTGTTACATTTTAACAATTTTAACAGTATCGTGATTGTTCTTCATAAATTTGTATTCCTCTTAAATTTTCGATTACGGTGGGTTAGCGTAATATTTTAAAGATCATGCTTTGAGTCACGTTTTAGCGAGAAATTTTCCAAGGCAAAAAGTATGGCAAATTCGAAAACAGAAAATATGAAAAGATGGGAATTGCCAGACACGGAAGCCGCCAGTGCTGTAACATTTCTACAGCAGAAAAACATCCTGCTGAAAGAAAAAAAAGATGTTTGTGCAGTGAATGTATGAGACTTGAGGTCCATAAAGATCTTTGGACTTTCATTTGTAAGTCTCGTTCTTGCCAAAAAAAATGTGCACTTTGAAAAGGCAGCTGGTTTGAGGGATTTCAAATGCCGTTCGTCAAGTCTTTACGTTTGCTGCATTACCGGAGCCATTACAAGTTGACCGTACAACATGCCATTAATGATATTGAAATGTCTACCAGTAAATATTATTAACCAAATTGATAAATAAAATAACATAACATACACACACTATAATTGTTGTTAACCAAAAAATGTAAATTATTTAAAAATACACAAAAACACCCCTCCCACTAATTGTTGTCAATCAAATGTAAACAAATTAAAGTAACAAAAATTATTATTTAAAGATCCATACCCCCCCCCATTGTTTCTTTAATTTTGTCACTTAAATTTTTAAAAACAGTATTACTATTTAAACACAACCCAAATTACTATTTAAACGTACAACAAAAAAGATCCGTTCTTGTCAATAATAATGAAATTAAAAATTATTATTGTCCTATTGTCAAAAATATTAGGTTTTTGGGAAACCAAAACAATAATTTATAAACTAAAAAAAAGTCAATCGGTTGTCAATCAAATGTAATAAATAAAAGTAACTTCAATTTTGATTTAAACATACACACACAAAAAAAACCCTTTCTCCAAATAATTGTTGTCGGCAATCAAATGTAAAATAAAAAGGAAGGTAAATTGGTATTTAATCATCATCCAAAAACACCCACCCCTTTCACTAATTATTGTCAGCAATCAAATGTACACTACCACTAAAAGTAACGCAAACTACTATTCTTTAAACGGTTACACCCCTTTCCCCAATAATTGTTGTCTACAATCGTATATACAAAAAAACCCCCCTCCCAATAATTAGTATCGGCAATCAAATGTAAACCAATCAAAGTAAGACCGCAACTTAAAACTACTATTCTTTAAACAGTTAACCCACCCCTTCATCCAATAATTGTTGTCTACAACCGTACACACAAAAAAACACCCCTCCCAATAATTAGTGTCAATCAAATGTAAACCAATCAAAGTAAGATGGTAACTTATTATTTAAATGTAACCCAAATTACTATTTGAAACTACACTGAAAAACAACCTTTTGTCAATAAAAATTACACAAACATAACTATTATTGTACCATTGTCAAAAATATTTATTCGTAGAAACAAAAATCATAATTTATAAATGAAAGGAAGTCATATCGGTCGTCAATCATATGTAAACCGATAAAAGTAACAGTTTTAATTTTTATTTAAACATACACACGCACACGTGAAAAAAAAACAACAACACTTCTCCCGATAATTGTTGTCAGCAATCAAATGTAAACCTATCAAAGTAACGTAAATTATTATTTAATCGTACACAAAAACACCCCTCCCACTAATTGTTGTCAGCAATCAAATGGAAACCTATCAAAGTAACATCAATTATTATTTAAAGATCCATCCAAAAAAAAACCCGTTCTCTCTTAAATTTCGGCAATCCAATTTTACAAAAACAGTAATACTATTTTTTTTAAAAAAAACACAAATTACTATTTGAACACACACCAAAAAAGACCCATTCTCTCTTAAATTTAGGCAATCCAATTTTACAAAAACAGTAATACTATTTAAAAAAAAACATAAATTACTATTTGAACACACACCAGAAAAGACCCTCTTGTCAATAAAAATTTAAAAAAAAAACAACAACTATTATTATACCATCATCAAAAATATTATTTGGGAAAAATAATTCAGAAACGAAAGAAAGTAAATTTTGTAAACAAACAAACAAACAAAAAAAAAAGTCAATATTAATAGAGAATCGCTGGCCCGGGAACGTTATATTAATGTGTTTTTGATTAGAAATCGCGCCTCTAGCGACTGACACGAAGGATCAGATGACAAACGAAAAGTTTTTAACCCTTGCCCGGGAACGTTATATTAATGTGTTTTTGATTAGAAATCACGTCTCTAGTGACTGACACGAAGGATCAGATGACAAACAAAAAGTTTTTAACCATTACAAAATGATAAAATGGATTACTAGTGTTAATGCAGATGTTAAATGTAAACTGGGAGAAGCAATTTGTTCAATATATGTATGTACTTATCTTAGTATTACTTTCAAAAGTAACTTTTATTAATAAAAGATTACAAAAATTTTCGGGTACATTAACCCATTGAGGATTACACAGTGTTCAATGTAACAAGGTAAAATGTACATATGGTCAAAAATAATTACATCCATAAAAATTGCTGTAATGTGATTAATGTGTATCTGTATATGGATCGACATGGCCCGGCTGTCGAGAAGTTAACCATCACCCAATGATCCAACCTCTGGGGCCCCAAAGTGAAGACCCAAATGCTTCATCTGAATAGGTGGCAAAGTCCAGCATTGTGCCAACCACCACAACAGGAAGTGAGGTCCAAGGCCCAAGTTCACCTAGCAATAAACTCTCAACCCACAGCCGAGCCATGTCAAGACCATTCCAGATACCTCTGCCTCCCAATTAGCAGTCCAAATGGGCAGAGACCACAATCGGTCTACCTGCCCAATATCGGAAAGCCAAGTTGGAAAAAACTAAGAAGTAATAAGTAATGAGCCAGATCGACACTGCCCAAAACCAGCCTATCAGGGGGCAGAGCAGACGACCAGAGCAGGAATAGCACTGAGACTTTGACCATGTACCCTCCCAGCAGATTTTCCGGGTAGCGGCAAAATTGTCAACAGCCCGCACCATGAACCAGACACCTAATGTCTGCCACCAGCTGCCCCCAAGGAAGAAAAGAGGAGTGCAGACCCATGCCCACAAAATATTACAACAAAACTCCATCACTGTTACAAAAAATTGGCGGTGGCCCAAAGCAGACCAACTGCCTTACAAATGCACTAAATTTAAAGCTAACAAATGAAACTTAATAATAATGAGCGCAAATCAATACTGACCTACCAAATAATCCATCAAGGGGTGCAGTAGCCCTTCACGGTGAAGTCCATGTGAAGGTAGTGACTTTCACTCCCAGCAGGTATTCCTGGGCTAGACAATGATCATCAACCATCCCCCCAAATGAACCAAGTCCCTTATGACCACTATCACCACACTTGAGGAAAAGAAGTGCAAACTCACACCCACCAATACAACATTTAATTCATGTAATCTTGAAATCAAGCCGGATTTACTTGCACACCATGAGAACACATCATTTGTCCATATCATTTTACACACTGAGATCAATGGAGTTGAACACCCATCCCTAATCATTATCAAACTCCTGTGTCTGCAAATGTTCACAGTAGCTGAAAAATCCACCAACCAAAGTGCTTCAGGGTTCACTGTGATTTTAATTTGTTGATACTTATTTTAGGTCTTGATTAGTAATCAATGATTCAAGTATAATCTGAAAGATTGTTGTTAAACTTTGGAAAATTCTTAATAATTATTGCTTAAAAGAGTATGATTAATTTGCAGCTTCAATGTCTCTGTTTAGGTCTAAAACAATCATTTGTACTCATTTTTGTCTTTAGATCATTATTTTTTAGCTCAGGAATCACTTCATTGTAATTCTGTGTTGATTTGAAAAAAAAAAAAAATTTTTTTCCTGGCCCCAATCCACTGGAAGAGGGGGGGGGGTAATAACTTCTGTTCTGATTATTGGAGAAACCTGATTATTATGCAGGGAGATAGCTTAGGTTATTTTCTATAATGTTTAATTCTAAAATTTGAGATCGAATTAACATTTAAAACTTGTTTACCACTGCTAAAATCTGATGCAAAGATACAATTCCTAAAACTATTATTGTTAACATATTATATTCCACATTTTCTATGAGATTTAATGTCCAAATGAATTTCCTGTTTATTCTATCAATAAAATTAGGATTTCTAGTATGTATTCTTATTAGAACTATTTGGTTTCCTTTAAAATTATTTTTAAAAGGTTTATAATATTTTAATGATTCCAATAATTGCTTAAGCTAGCTTTTGTCTATTTCTAATGACATCCATTTGCATAAAATGAAATGATAGATAATTTCAATTATCATTGAATGAAAACTGTTCCAAAACTTCTTCTAAAGATGAAAAAATAATAAAACAGATATTCACTTACATTTTGGTATACTTTTTTCTATGAATCCAAAAATGGACTATGACTTTGGTGAACAAAACAGGGAGGCTGAAACAGTGAAAACTGGAGTCCTAGGCTCCCTCTAGTGGACTACTTATCTTAGTATTATTATATAGAAAATAGTATTTTGTTTACTTATTAAGTTTTTAAAAAATTAATGGGAGAGAGGAGGAGTAAACCAAAGAATAAATTTAATGATTAGCAGAATAAATATAAAAAAACTTGCTTTCTCTACAATCCTTTTTGCAATCTTTTGATACTGAACTGATGAGAATACTGGTTTCTGAGGATTTGTGATGGCAGTGTTTTACTTTCTAGTATTATGTTGGACTATTTCCATTATCTAGTTAAATTGATAAAATGTTTTTAGAAAAATTCAACTCTATTTATATATTTTTAAATACATTCAACTATTAGTAATTTCATATAAATATGGAATACAAAGTTTTGAGTTGTATTATTATGGGAATTGAACGTTTGACCTTTAGATTCATAAATATTGAATGTAAGATATCACTCTAACCAGCTAAACTATTCTAGCAAAGAGAATTATCAGTAGAAGTTTAATGTATTAATTTATGAAAGCCATTGATTATTCATCTTTTTTTTTTCTTTTAGGGACAAGATTAATGAGTAGTTTTTATACTTTGTAGATTATTATAATAGTTTACTAAGAGGTTATTTGCCATTGTTATGCCAACAGCTTCCTTTAAATTTTCTTTGTTTTTACTTTTCTTCTCTGCCTAGCATTCTTTTGTTTGGCTAAGCATATACAGTATATATATTAGTATAAGAATAGTCTAATAATTTAGACATAGCTGTCTTTTCGCTTCTAATCATTATTTTATATTCTTTTAATCATTTTTCATCATTTTTTTAAAAAAATAAATAAATAAATTAATAATTACTTAGATGATGGAAATAGTCTAACATATAATTAAAAAAAAAAGAACAATCTTCATATAATCCGTGTGTTCGTGAAATGATCACTTTTTAATTATGTTTTTTAATTTCTATTTATTTAAAGCTGACACTTATTACAATATTAGTTTAGAAATTAGTGGCGTTTTGCAATGGTGGTCTAGCGGCTAGCGTAGCTGCCTTTAATCAGCCGGTCCGGGTTCGCTTCCCGGTCAGTGCTTTGACATACAAAAAAAAAAAATAGTAGGCTTTGAAAGAAAAAAAATATCTTACAAAACAGAATAGTAATATAGGGTATATGAGCACAGACTTTCACACCACCCACCTCTCTCCACCCTATCTAATAACACTGATACACCTAAACACATATATGCTGAAAAGATAAATAATCACCAATATCCGTATTTCATGCTAAACCAGCAATCATCAGTTGTAAAAATAATAACGGATTAATTTTTTTTTAAATAATGCAAAATTATAATACCAGTTTTTACAAATACTTTTTTCTCCGTAGAAATAGCATATATGAACACAAACATATATGCATAAATATGCAAATGCCCAAACATATATATCATAATGAAATATATATTATACAAATTAACTTTATAAATATATTTTAACCAAGCGTGTATAGATAACTAACTACTTCATTACTTATCATTCTTTATCAGTTAGAAATAGTTGTTTATATATGAATTTAAAATTTAATATTATTCTTTGCACAAGTTTAATCAAAATGTTGTTTTCCTAATGTTTATATGTCAACACATATTTCCTATGATTCACTTCTTGGTGGTGGTGTTGGCGGGGGAGGGGGGCTCGTATTTTAATGTTTTTTTATTATTATATATAAAATTATTTCTATTGGTAAAAAAGCCCACAATAACAGTTTGTGAAGCAGCATTGGAAAGATGTTTGTTTTATAGTGGAAGGCTAGAGTGATGATAACGATGGGTGGAGATAAAGCCCGAAAAACCACGAATATATAATTAACTTAAGTTTGTTAATGTCAGTTGTAGTTAAGAAGAATATACATAACATGTAATACACTCTGATCAATATTATTGCAATTCTTTTATTAAAGCTTTTTGTCTAATAATATTTTAAATTAATTCATAGAAGGCTGAACTTGTACTTAGAAAATATTAAATTCATCAAATGTAGTTCTTTCATAGAATTTAAACTTGTGCAGAAATAACCAATTTCATTTCAAGTTAATATTAACACATCACTTGATTCCCAAAATTTACTATATCAAATATGCATACTCTAGTTTGGAGAGTCAAGCGATGTTGAGCTTTGAAAAAAAGTCTCCATTTAGAGTGAACTAAGGCCACAAAATGTATACTACTTAATCTGGTATCAGAGCTATATAATTTTACAAATGTTTTAGATTAGGTTTAAAACTTGAGACTTTTTTGAATTTCAAAGTGATGTTAAAAAAAAAAATTAATGGGGGCTGCCAGATTCAAAACTGCCTTGATTTCAGATTTGAATTTCAAGCCAGAAAACAGTATGGAGATCATGATTAATGTTGCAGTACTACCTGATAAAACACTGTTAACTTAAAATTATAATAGATGGTCCAAGCTGCAGTACAGAGAAAAGAAATGTACTTGATTTCATGTAAAACACTTTTACCACTTCCTGCAGTTGTTGTCAATTTTTTATTGGTAATGATACCATATGCAATTAATTTATCAGAATAGTAGAATGATATTCTTAAGAGTTAAAGATTTTCTGGAAATATTATTAACTGAGTAAAGTTAAAAACAAACTCCATTTGAGTACTGGAAGAGAACTGTAGTGCTCAATGTATCACATGGTTGCTTGAACATCACATGACTCCTTAAACAACTAATCATGCAATTGTTTTTATTTTTATAATTATGAATGTATTTCTGAAAAGCTTAATTTATTTATGCTGAATTCAGTATTTATGTTTTTTATTATTTAAATTTTGCATGTACTCAAATTAAACTTATTTACTAATGAGATATTGACTATGACATGATTTTGCAGGGGTTGTTTATTTAAGTGAGATTTTAATGATTATATTTTCTATTAATACTGAATCAATTAATAAAAAAATGTTATTGCATGATTAATGATTTAGAAAAGTCTGTGGTTAATCACACATGCTGATCAGTATTGTTCAGGAAATATCAGTGAAAATTGATAGATAACTATAATCAATATTTAATAAACATATGTGTAAAATAAAATACTATATTGAACAAGTAGATGAAAAGATCAAAGCTATATATGTTTGGACTAATCAGGTCACCAAACTAAATGTCTTCCCACTCATTCTAAAAGAAACCAGTTTTCTGAAAGATATGACAAAGCATTCAAGGCAAAGATATATATAAATGTTATTAAGCTATCTGTGACAATATTAGATTGCCAAGATCTTAATTTAAAAAAGTATACAGGGGCAGTGACTCTATTACAGCATTGATTCCTAGGGCATGTGGTATTTTAAATAACAAATATAAACAATTTACAGATGTAATTTAATTTTTCATTTTATTTTAAGCCAAATTTTTGTATTTTGTAGTATGTAAAATGTAGAGATTTGGAGCTTAAAATGTAAAAGCTGTTCATTTTTTAGTTAGATAACTGACTCGTACTAAGTTTCATATTAATGCATTACACAAAAATATTACTTTTATTGTCAATATGATGTTTATTACATTTTTTTGATAGCTTGCTTAATTTTTTAGATTAGAGATGTATCAAAATAAAGAGTTCCTTATATAAAATCACCTGAAGCAACTGTTAGCTACAATCAGTATAATATATACTCTATATACATAAAATCATGAGTGAAATGGAAATAAAAGCAAATGAAACAATTCACTAAAAATCCTGGATGTAAATCTGATAATAAGGCATTAAAATTTCTCCTATCTGGCCAACAAACTGTTGTTAAGAATTTCATAAAACAGAGCATCTATAATAAAATAAACATTATTCTGTAAAATATTAATAATTATTTATATTTAACAGTAAACTTGCTCTGGCCCAATTAAATATATCTTAATGAAAAAAAAAGAAAGTTGCATTTTATAAAATAATTAATGGGAACTCATTTATCACAGAAAAAATAGAACATAATTTAAATTAATCTATTCATTCAGTATACAAATGTTTATTATTTTAAATAGAGGATTTGAACTTAGGATTTTTGGTCTCTATTAATCCTCCACTCCATAGGTATTGGTTGTTTGAGATAGAGTGAAGTATGAATATAGACTAAAAATACTAAGTTCAAAGCCCTCTATTTACTTTAGAACATAATTTTGTTAATAATTTTATAGTTTATGTTAAAGTATGTAACTTATAGAGTTTTTATTTTAAATTTCTTTAAATTAAATGCTCTCCTAAAGTCTTTATGTAAATAATGAAAGTGATAATTTTATATAATGCATTGTTGAAAATTGGGAAAAGCATAAGCTATTTGAATCTTTCAACATTTTCTCTGTCTTTTGAAACAAATAATTTGAAAGTATTGATTAATAGATTCTTTGTTATTGCATTTTTTCAATCTCTTTCCTTTGGCAATAAATTATTTGCTTTCAGATATTGATCTTAGAAACACACATCAACTCTAAAAAGTTTTGCAAAAAATCATAAGTGACAATTTTATGTATCAGAGGTTTCAAATTCTACACGTATGTGTTTGGTGTCATTTTTTCCTAATTTGATCCAACTTTAATGTAATACTGCTGCAATTTCAAAAACATCCTATATATAAATATGGAAAGAAGTGTTAGAAATATTTTTCCATAAGTTTCGCTGAAAGAGTTTGAATGAATGGAATAAGTCCTGGAGAGTGGGGAGATGACAGAGAGACCATTACCACTAGTAATATATATATATATATATATATATATATATATATATATATATATATATATATATATATATATATATATATATAACCTGTACTTAAAAA
>JAQFVV010009455.1:0-12659 GCA_028023455.1 Epiperipatus broadwayi | reverse complement strand
TATATATATATATATATATATATATATATATATATATATATATATATATATATAACTACAACCATTAAATGTCTGTATTTTTAAATTATATAATAATAATTCAAACAAATATATTTAACACAGTATTCAAAATTAAATAATATATTCTTTACCAGAAGTACTTTCAATTGTTTCACTGACAATCTTTTTTTCAACTGTTAATACAAACGTACAAAAAATAAAAACTTGCATTACCCATCATTCAATCTATTCAAATTTCCCACAATTCTGTTGTCTTTATATTTGCCGATTGTTTATTCATCAAACCACCTCTATTCCTAGATATCATCATTGCCTCTTTAATTTTACGTTTTTCACTACACCTTTCAATTTGAATAATTTTTTATATCTCTATTATTAAATTTAAAACCATAATTACATGTTTTATTATGATCAAATATAATTGATGGAGTATTCATATTTACTGAAGATATATTTTCTTTCTGTACACGTTTATATAATGTCTTATGATCATTATATCGCTTTTGTAATGACATTTGGATTCCTCTATATATTTTATTCCACAACCACATTCCAACATATATATAACAGAACTTAATTCAAACTTAGAAATCTTGGCTTTGGAGTTATTTATCATATCATTTATATTATTTGAAGAGAAAAAAGAAAATTCTACACAAACCACTAAAAAGTTTATAAATTAATTTAGCTTGTTGATTAGATATAAAAGGAATAGAAATCCATTTATCACTTTTTAATTTACTTAATATTTTCTTATTATTACTCTTATTTTGATTATATTTTGTAATTGTATTATAAATAATATTCCTTCCATAACCAACATTCAACATATCAGTAATATAAACATTAATATTTTCAATTTTATCACTAATAAATTTGCACAAATAATCATTTCTAAATAAAAATGACTTCAAACCAGCTAATTTATGACTCATATGAACTTTAGAATTATATGGAATATAACCCCTAATTTCAACAGGCTTTAAAAATCATATTATAATCAAACACATTATTATTTCTTTTTAATAAATATATCTAAAAACTCTTATAGAATCTTCTTTCTCCTCATTTAACACCCATTTGCATTATTAATCATATTTAACTCATTAAACAAATTAACTATTATTTCATTATGCGCACATATAAGATACATCATCAACATATCTACAATATACTTTTAATTCCTTTATATTTTATCTGAGACAATATCTTAACCTCATAATTAGAAATAAAAATTACAAAGCTGTGATACCACCGGAAGACCCATTGGCCAACCAAAATTCATTTTATAAAAGCAATCATTAAACCTAACATATATATTATCATTCACAAATCTTAATATTTTAACAATAAAATTTCTAATATTATTATCTATAGATTTTAAAAATAAAGCTCTTTCAATAATCTCTATTGATTATTGAACCATACATTTCAGATATGTCAAGTGTACACATAACATCATTATTATTAATTTTTATATTTTTAATCCTATTAATAAAATCAAATGATGATGAAATCGTATAATCTCCAAATCTAAGACATCTTGCATTATTTTTCAATATATCTACAAGCATTATAATAAAAAACACCACCAAAATCAACAATTACTCTTAATGGATAACAATTTTTATGCAATTTTATATTTGCAAAGATTCTTGGAAACACTGCAGACGACGGATATAAACTGTAATATGTCTTTGCATCAATAACTTTTTTCTTTTTAGCAGTCATTAAAATGTCATTGATAAATTTCATTCTATATGTAATACATATAGAATGAAATTTATCAATGACATTTTAATGACTGCTAAAAAGAAAAAAGTTATTGATGCAAAGACATATTACAGTTTATATCCGTCGTCTGCAGTGTTTCCAAGAATCTTTGCAAATATAAAATTGCATAAAAATTGTTATCCATTAAGAGTAATTGTTGATTTTGGTGGTGTTTTTTATTATAATGCTTGTAGATATATTGAAAAAATAATGCAAGATGTGCTTGGATTTGGAGATTATACGATTTCATCATCATTTGATTTTATTAATAGGATTAAAAATATAAAAATTGATAATAATGATGTTATGTGTACACTTGACATATCTGAAATGTATGGTTCAATTAATCGTATTGAATCAATAGAGATTATTGAAAGAGCTTTGTTTTTAAAATCTATAGATAATAATATTAGAAATTTTATTGTTAAACACGACGCTCTTCCGATCTATAATATATATGTTAGGTTTAATGATTGCTTTTATAAAATGAATTTTGGTTGGCCAATGGGTCTTCCGGTGGTATCACAGCTTTGTAATTTTTTTATTTCTAATTATGAGGTTAAGATATTGTCTCAGATAAAATATAAAGGAATTAAAGTATATTGTAGATATGTTGATGATGTATTTATATGTGCACATAATGAAATAATAGTTAATTTGTTTAATGAGTTAAATATGATTAATAATGTAAAATGGGTGTTAAATGAGGAGAAAGAAGATTCTATAAAGTTTTTAGATATATTTATTAAAAGAAATAATAATGTGTTTGATTATAATATGATTTTAAAGCCTGTTGAAATTAGGGGTTATATTCCATATAATTCTAAAGTTCATATGAGTCATAAATTAGCTGGTTTGAAGTCATTTTTATTTAGAAATGATTATTTGTGCAAATTTATTAGTGATAAAATTGAAAATATTAATGTTTATATTACTGATATGTTGAATGTTGGTTATGGAAGGAATATTATTTATAATACAATTACAAAATATAATCAAAATAAGAGTAATAATAAGAAAATATTAAGTAAATTAAAAAGTGATAAATGGATTTCTATTCCTTTTATATCTAATCAACAAGCTAAATTAATTTATAAACTTTTTAGTGGTTTGTGTAGAATTTCTTTTTTCTCTTCAAATAATATAAATGATATGATAAATAACTCCAAAGCCAAGATTTCTAAGTTTGAATTAAGTTCTGTTATATATATGTTGGAATGTGGTTGTGGAATAAAATATATAGGGGAATCCAAATGTACATTACAAAAATGATATAATGATCATAAGACATTATATAAACGTGTACAGAAAGAAAATATATCTTCAGTAAATATGAATACTCCATCAATTATATTTGATCATAATAAAACATGTAATTATGGTTTTAAATTTAATAATAGAGATATAAAAATTATTCAAATTGAAAGGTGTAGTGAAAAAAAAACGTAAAATTAAAGAGGCAATGATGATATCTAGGAATAGAGGTGGTTTGATGAATAAACAATCGGCAAATATAAAGACAACAGAATTGTGGGAAATTTGAATAGATTGAATGATGGGCAATACAAGTTTTTATTTTTTGTACGTTTGTATTAACAGTTGAAAAAGATTGTCAGTGAAACAATTGAAAGTACTTGGGTAAAGATATATTATTTAATTTTGAATACTGTGTTAAATATATTTGTTTGAATTATTAATATATATATATATATATATATATATATAGAAATAAACAGAACATTAGTTGCAAGTTAATGTATGATAATAAATGGAAAGTATTTTATTATTTAAGACTTGAATGGGATCATTAGCAACAAGAGAATATACATGTAAATGGAAAAATATGGGTGATTTAGTCTGTAAATTGTGTAAAGAAGGAATAAAAAATATTAGATATCTGTTAATTGAATGTAAATGCTTGAAAACAGAAAGGATACAAATAATGAAGTTATGGAAGAATAACTTATGAAAAAAGTGATTATACAGAAAGTGGATTATTGGTTTTTATGCTGGATTTGGGAAAAGATAAAGGGTTTCAGATATAAAGGTGATAAAGTTGACCTTAAAAGATTATGTTGTGGAAATGGGATGGAGTAGAATATGGAAAAACTTAGAATGGGGGGAATGGAAGGTAAAATGGCTAACAGTTTTCTCTGGGCATGGTTGCTGAGAGATTCCTGACTTTGTTTAAGGAGAAGTCACAGTACATCACATCACCAAGAAGCCTGTCATACATAGTTTCTGAAAAATCATGTGTCAATCAGATCACTGCCAAAATCATGGTGCCTATTCAGAATTATGATTTTAGCAGTGATCTTCCAAAGCTGGTTCTGTGCATTTTAGACTTTCTTATAGTTTTATTTATCTTTTCAGATTAACTTGAATAAACTGGTAGAGATATTCAGAAAAACTTGTTAATAATTATTTACCCTCATTATATAACATTTGTAGTACAAGCTTATTAAATTAAGTCACATTATGATTCCGATTTCCTTGCAATTATAGTTTTGCTCTTGAGGGGCTTTGTTGGTGTTATATTGCTGAAAGCTATTTAATATGTGGTGTATCTCAACTTAGTTCAATACCATTTAGCTACTTAAGTTAAATGGCTGTATTTAAAGACATATGGATGTCTGAAAATTTCAGATTTTCTATTTAATAGTTAACTATTAGATAGATGTTGGGCTTGAGCTGGTATTTTTAGATCTAATGTCAGAATATTCTAGTGCCTCAATGATGACAGCCAGCAGCTAGAAACTGTTCTGGGGATATGAATATTCAGAAAAATTTGTTAAGAGCCTGCTATTCACGCTCTTTATATAACATTTACAATATAAGCTTATTAAATTGTCATGTGATGTATGACTTGATTTCCTTGCAATTTATATATATAAATCATAAAAACTGGAGCTTAAACTTCTGAATAGTTAAAGTGGAAGTTAGAATAAATAATCTGAAATCAGTATTTAACTATTTATGGGGATTAAGCCCCAGTTTTAACAACACTCCAAATATCAAACGAAATGTCAATTTTAGTAAACATAACAATAAATAATCACATCAATTAACTATAGAAAAGATCGAATTATAACAACATATTTACTTTAGAAACTCATTGAAATTACTAAATCAGAGACTAAAATTTATCTATTATTTCAACTAATGTATAGAATAAAATAATCTGAAATCACTCTTTAACTATTCAGAGGATTAAGGCAATCTGAATACTCAGTTTTAATAAAACCTCCAAGTATCAAATGAAACATCAGTTTTAATAAATCGGAACAATAAATAATGATATTCAATTGAAATGAAAGAAATTGCATTTTACCAATGGGTTACATAAATGTCAATTACATATTATTAAGTTGTAATTATTTTATCATTACATTTTATTGAAATTGAGACATTTCATTTGATATTTGGAGTTTTCAGATTATTTATTCTGTACATAAATTAAAATAATAGACAGACTTTACTATCTGATTTAGAACAATGTCAGTAAACAAAATTTAAATACCAACAAAGCTAATGGGTAGATTGCTATCATTCTATTATTTCATAGCTAGTGGGCATTTACATAGCTGGATAAAAAATTGAAATAATTGTAAATTAAAAATTATCTTTCAATTAAAAATCAATTTTAGATTTTATGATATTGAAATATATAAAGGATTAAAATGAAATGGCCACTTTGCATATTTGCTTATGTAAATAAATTCCATTTTAATATAAATTAAATTATTTTTAATTAATTAAATTTAAGGCTTATATCATAAAATATTAAAATATGAGGGGTATCAAAAAATAACTGAAATTGTTCTCTGGTTTGTGCACCTGTTGTAATATATGCTTCTGCTGTTATATACTTTTTGCAGAAAGTCTTCTGCATCAATATGCCAAATGGCATCACCATGAAAAATCATGATGCCATGTAGCACATTTATTTGTAAAGTGCATTGTGTATTTGGCTAATTTAATAATGACTGAAAAGTTTGAACAATGTGAAATTCTGTTTTCCTTTATAGAAAATGGCAGGGAAAACAGTTGTAATGCTTGAAACAGATTCCAAGCATGCTGATCTCATAAAAACAACAGGTTTATGAAAAGTTTAATTGACATATTAAATTCCCCATGTCTTTAAAAAGTGTGGTAAAAGTCCAAAGTCAAAACAATACTGATTTTTTTAAATACAAACAGTATTTTTTTTTCAGATTTAGTTTGTAATGGTTAGTCATTTTATCTGCAAGTTCTGGACCATTTATATGATGCAGTAAACATGCTGTTTTGTGTCAAAAAGAAGAGTGCAAGGTTTACCCCAACAAAGTGTCATCTCTGAAAGCCTTGAGTGTGAAACCCTTTTAATTAAATTCAGCATGACCCTACTTATTTATCAACCATTTCACTTCCTTAATGTGAGTTATTTAATTCTCTTGAATGAAAAAATGCCTTACAATTATTTTTCTGCAGACTTAGAAGTGGTAAAAAGAAATGCTGTAGTAGTTAAAAAGCATCTCTTTGCAAATGTTTCCAGGCTACTTTGAAAAATGAAAAACATGTTTATACTGCTGTATAGCATCAAATGGATAGTAATTGAAAGAGATTAAATTTATAACACTTAAAGATAAAAACAATTTTTATTATAAAATTCTGATAACTTTTGGATACCCTCTTCATATATACAGGTTTTGTCATATAAATTTAAATGTAAAAGTCAGTTAAAAGAATGATAATTGATGTATTTTCCAAAAACTTCAATCATAAAATGTGAAATTATCAATTATTTGTCCAAATAACATTAATAAGTATAGGTAATTGGATTCCTATAAGTATAATCATGAGATTAAATCAGATCATTTCAGATATTCAGCTATTAGATCTTTAAATATTCAAATATTGTACTAAAGTTGCAGTATAAAAGCAAAAAGAAAAAATCAAGTGCCTAATCCATCAGAACTTGCCAGGATGAAGTTAAAAATTATTCCTTAAAGCTAATTTGCTACAGAAGACTGGATTATTAATGAATTTTTAAATATGCAATACTTTAATTTAGTAGACAAAACTGTCAGAATAATAAATTAAAAGTCACTTTCCTTTGTTATTAGTAACTTGTCTTAGTCATGTAAGCTCATAATCAGTGTAAAAAAAGAAAATGTACCTAAATCTTTGAATGCATAGTAAAATGTGAATTTGAAAGAAAAACAATTGACCTTCCTAAAGATATTGCTTGCAACAAAATATTGAATGCTGTAATATATATATAAATCACCACATAAACACCAACAAACTCCCAACAACAAAAAAGGAATCTTTAATATAAAAAAAACTTCAGAGAATCAACATTAAATGTATATACTATATTTGAGATTTTTTTTTAATCAAAATGCCTACAAAATATGAGAACTTCAAATATGGATTAATAGATTTTAAATTTTATAAAAGCTACTATATATTTTTTACTTTGAAAGTGTTTTTCTTGTAAAATTAAATTTATATTTTATATAAATTTAAAAATTTATGTTTCATTTATAAATATTTTTATGAACTATACACTGATTTGATATATACATGTAATAATATTACAAAGACTACAAGAATAGTCAGCGCTCCTAAGTGGATAAAGATTTAAAATTATTCTTTACATATAACTGCTTACTGCATTTATAAATATTCAATTATAAGATTATATATATATATATTGTAACGAGCACAGATGTTCGTTACATTGTTTTTTTTATATTTATTAAACATGAAAGTAAATTAAAAAGTTCGCATTTAAAAATTTTCATTAAGAATTAAAAATTGAAACTAAATATCATCTTAAACTCGTATATATTAAATCGCACAGATAAAAAAAAAAATTATTAAAATAAAACTGTATTAAAAATAGAAAAGGTATTTTAAAAACAAAAACTTAAAAAGAATTTAGAGATAAAAATATATCTTTAATCTTGGAAAACAGGTTAATTAATCAGAAATGGAAATGATTGTTAATTAGTTAAATGTAAATCAGCCTTGGGCATCTAAATGTAAAACATCGGTCAGAAAGGAAAACAATAGAAACAAATAGCCAATGAAAGAAATCCATCGGGAAATCGGACCTCATTGAAAGGATCATCACATCGATGACATAATGCCAAGTCAATCCTTCGAATACGTATAAAAGGAAAATTTGGAAATTATTAATTAGTGATACGATTATTACGATGTGACAGATAGGTGTTAGTCGGAGGTGCGGGAGAAGGAATTGAAGAGACGCACGATTCAATCCCTTCAGTTTTTGCCAAAGAAAGAAAGAGAAATGAACGATCGTTTTCTACATTGAGGACCAACTAAATTAAAAACCCTCCGAATGAATAAATAAAACATCGGCTAAATGTATACCAATATCTTCAGGATGGCATGGGAATTCCTAGTTCAAACTTACAAAGCGACAGATAAAGATGAACTGTTTAAAACCGTAAGAACTTTATAAATAATGAACATTAAATTAAAAATTTTCTATATTTAAATGATTGCAATATGATCCTATCTGACCAAACTAAATTCTTTATTAATAGTGTTATTTGATGTATTTTTTTTTGTTATTTGTGTAAAATCATTTCCATTTATTTATTTTTTGTTCTTTAAGTTTTTATCACTGAATTTTTTGTTTTTCGTTAAATTAATTATATAAATGTTAAACTTAAGTCGGGCATGAATGGCTGTATAGATTTGTAAAGTTATATTAGGGGAGGATAATCTTAGGTTATTTGTGTCGTTGTTAGATTGGGTCAATGGATTGAATATATTGATGTAGTTAGTAGATGTAGTCGGAGATTCGCTACTGGCAGAATGCTCTTATGCCTCACTCTCCCGTTTTACCTAGGGAAGGAATTATAAGACGCAGCGCAGTTCCTTTCTATGGAGTTTTTTTTTATTGTTCTTCTCATTGGATAGAAGTAATATTCCTATCTAATGAAAGTCAATATCTTCTCTTAATCCTTTGGTGCTGCCGTATTCCATATTACATTGAATACATCGATGTATCAGATGAATTGATGCCAGTTTGACTGCGAATTTTAGCCTAAGGTTAAATAGGGATAGAATATTTTATTTTCAAATGCAAATCTATGTGGTCTATTCATACTTGACCATAAATAAAAATGCATTAAATTTAAGTTGTTTATAGACGCTTGCATGGATTGGTTATCGGTTAAGTATGTTTTGGGTTTTCATATTTGATCAAAATATATAGACATTCGATAAATAATGATACCTTACGGTGAGTATCTAAAATGTATTTATTCGGATGTCTTTTGAGTTATTGGTGACAATGCAAGTATCTTATGGTGAATACTATTGGGTTACATATAAATTTCCCTCTGCAATTGTCAGTAATCAATAATTTTGTATTTTGATCGTTTATGTTTCTTTTGAAATGTTTTTGACCGTGAAATCTATGTAACCGATCTATATTCAACATTATAAACAAGCTTTCATAAATTTATATGTGCGAACTTAATTAAAATGTAAAATTATAATATAATAGTAATTAAATGAAAATTAAAGTAAAGTTAAAAATAATGTTAAATGTTAAAATGTAAACTGATACTAAAACAATTTTAAATCTTATATATATATATGTGCGTAAATAAATTTTTGTATGTTAATTACTGGCAGTGGCTTATTTTATTCTTTTTTTTATATATACTCTTAGATTATCTTATTAAATCTCTGCTATTCCACTGAGCTAGTGACATGGGCTAACGACCGGAATCAAAATTTAAAAAAAAAAAAAATTTTTTTTTGACTGATGTATCTGCCTACTTTATAAATTTTTCTAGGTTCAAATGCCTAGATGGCGCCCTGTAGTGCAGTTTACATAAGTCACCTTCTCCGGATCATTACAACTGGCGCCCAATGTGGGGCCAATCTTTAATAAACCACAAATACCCTGAGCAAATTTTGTCAAAATGAAATATTTTTATCTGTTACATAAAGTTGTATACTTTAAATCTTATAAAAGCTCTGCTTGTAAAAAAAAATTGTGCATATATATTAAACACAAGAAAGTGAAAAAAATTTTAAAAACTAATTTTGTTAAAAAAAAAAAGGTCAAAAAGGATTGCAATAAATATGTTTTTTTTTTTGTTGATATATATTATGCTTTAATGTGTATAGGCGCGCACAGCCACGTAAGTTTATGATCGAAATGTGGTACCTTACGATGAGTACTGTTAGGAATTTACTTCAGTGTAATCCTATTTAAGAATTTTAATCAGTCATAAATAGGTTGGTGGTATTTATAATTGTGCTGCAAATATACACGTATAAATCCATTATCTTTCAAAATATATTTACTTCAATGCAACCTTCTTAAATAAATAATTTATAAAATAACTTGCTTGTCATGCCGTGTGTAAAAATAAAATGTATAAAATAAAATAGAACTCTTGTGGGGAGGGGTGTAAACGTAAATGGTCCTTAGGTAAGCGATAGTCAACATTTTCTTTTTCTTTTTGTATATAGTCTTTTTGTAAAATTATTAACCGGATGTTTTGTAAATGTCTTCGTCAATCGTGTACCGTAATTACTAACCCTAAGTAAAATATTTTTTTTTGATCATTTTTTTAAGCAACTTTACTGATATGTAATGAGCACAGACGTTCATTACATTGTTTTTTTTTTATATTTATTAAACATGAAAGTAAATTAAAAAGTTAGCATTTAAAAATTTTCTTGTAAGAATTAAAAGTTGAAACTAAATATCATCTTAAACTCATATATATTAAATCACACAGATAAAAAAAAATATTAAAAATAAAACTGTATTAAAAATAGAAAAGGTATTTTAAAACAAAAACTTAAAAAGATTTAGAGATAAAAATATATCTTTGATTTGGAAAACAGGTTAATTAATCAGAAATGGAAATGATTGTTAATTAGTTAAATGTAAACCAGCCTTGGGCATCTAAATGTAAAAACATCGGTCAGATAGGAAAACAATAGAAACAAATAGCCAATGAAAGAAATCCATCGGGAAATCGGACCTCAGCGAAAGGATCATCACATCGATGACATAATGCCAAGTCAATCCTTCGAATAAGTATAAAAGGAAAATTTGGAAATTATTAATTAGTGAATGATTATTACGATGTGACAGATAGGTGTTAGTGCGGAGGTGCGGGAGAAGGAATTGAAGAGACGCACGATTCAATCCCTTCAGTTTTGCCAAAGAAAGAAAGAGAAATGAACGATCGTTTTCTACATTGAGGACCAACTAAATTAAAAAACCTCCGAATGAATAAATAAAACATCGGCTAAATGTATACCAATATCTTCAGGACGGCGTGGGAATTTCGGTTTCAAACTTACAAACGACAGATAAAGATGAACTGTTTAAAACCCAGTAAGAACTTTATAAATAATGAACATTAAATTAAAATTTTCTCTATTTAAATGATTGCAATATGATCCTATCTGACCAAACTAAATTCTTTATTAATAGTGTTATTTGATGTATTTTTTTTCTTATTTATGTAAAATCATTTCCATTTATTTATTTTTATTCTTTAAGTTTTTATCACTGATTTTTTTTTGTTTTGCGATTAAATTAATTATATAAATGTTAAACTTAAGTCGGACGTGAATGGCTGTATAGATTTGTAAAGTTATATTAGGGGAGGGTAATCTTAGGTTATTTGTGTCATTGTTAGATTGGGTCAATGGATTGGATATATTGATGTAGTTAGTAGATGTAGTCGGAGATTCGCTACTGGCAGAATCGCTTCATATGCCGCACTCTCCCCGTTTTGCCTAGGGAAGGAATTATAAGGCATGAGCGCAGTTCCTTTCTATGAGTTTTTTTTATTGTTCTTCTCGTTGGATAAAAGTAATATTCCTTTCTAATGAAAGTCAATATCTTCTTAATCTTTTGGTGCTGCCGTATTCTGGTATTACATTGAATACATCGATGTATCAGATGAATTGATACCAGTTTGACTGCAAATTTTAGCCTAAGGTTAAATAGGGATAGAATATTTTATTTTCAAATGCAAATCTATGTGGTCTATTCATACTTGACCATAGATAAAAATGCATTAAATTTAAGTTGTTTATAGATGCTTGCATGGATTGGTTATCGGTTAAGTATGTTTTGGGTTTTCATATTTGATCAAAATATATAGACATTCGATAAATAATGATACCTTATGGTGAGTATCTAAAATGTATTTATTCGGATGTCTTTTAAGTTATTGGTGACAATGCAAGTATCTTATGGTGAATACTATTGGGTTACATATAAATTTCCCTCTGCAATTGTCAGTAATCAATAATTTTGTATTTTGATCGTTTATGTTTCTTTTGGAAATGTTTTTGTGACCGCGTGAAATCTATCTGTAAACGATCTATATTCAACATTATAAGTAAGCTTCATAAATTTATATGTCGCGAAACTTAAGCAAAAATGCATAAAATTATAATATAATAGTAATTAATGTAAATTAAGCAGTAAAGTTAAAAAATAATGGTAAATGTTAAAATGTAAACTGATACTAAAACATTTTAAATCTATATATATAGTGCTGTATTAATAAAATAATTTTGTATGTTAATTACTGGCGCAGTAGCTTATTTTATTCTTTTTATATATATAATCTTAGAATTATGCTAGTAAATCTCTGCTCTTCCATTGAGTAGTGACATGGGCATAACGACTGCCGGAATCAAAAGTTAAAAAAATAAAATTTTTTTTTTTTGACTGACATATCCCCTACATTTCATAACCATTTTTTCTTAGGTTCAAATGCCTAGATGGCAGCCCTGTAAGTGAGTTTACAGCTGCTAAGTCACCTTCTCCAGATCGTTACAATATATATATA
>JAQFVV010009454.1:0-12664 GCA_028023455.1 Epiperipatus broadwayi | reverse complement strand
TTTTAAAAACTGCAAACAAAGATAGCTGGTAGAAAAAACAGCAATTGACTAATAAAATTTCTACTGAGACTAGAGAATTTATGAAGAAAAGAAGAAATATGAAGATATACAAAAATGATGTATGTAAAAGAATTGAATATCTCGAATTTTGTAAAATGGTACGGAAAAGAGTTAGAAAATGATATAAGAAAGTATAACTGTGAACTAGCAAGGAAAGGTGAGAAGAAAATAAAGTCTCAAGAATGTTAAACAAATGTGTTGGTATTGTAAAAAATTCTATATCTGCGATAAGAAAAAAGATGTAATTATTACTAAAAAAGAGAGATGACATCATGAAATTGGTAGAAGATTTTTAACAAGAATTATATAGTAATAAAAAACGAGTACCTCCTATATTTATTACATCTTCCGAATTGCCCAGAATTTTAAATGAAGAAGTGAGACATGCAATTAAATGTATGAAGAAAGGAAAGACTCCAGGTCATGATGGCACTATAATTGATGTATTAAAAGAAGCAGGTGAAGAAATAGAAAAAAATATTAGCGAATTTATGTACCAAATGTTTAAATGATAAAGATGTACCAGATGATTGGAAGAATGCAGTAATAATATCAATATTTAAAAAAGGTGATAAAAAAGATATTACAAATTATAGACCTATTAGCCTTTTATCAGTTTTATATAAAATTTTTACCAAGATAATTATAACTCATCTATAGAGAACATTGGATTTCCACCAACCAAGAGAACAAGCTGGATTTAAAAGTGGATTTAGTACAGTAGATCATATCCAGGTATTGAGAGAAGTTATAGAAAGGACAAATGAATATGAGTTGTCATTATGTTTTGGATTTGTAGATTATTAAAGGCATTTGATTCTATAAACATTTCTTTAGTGATTAAAGCATTGGATCATCAAGGTATAGATCCAGGATATTGTCATATTTTAAAGAATATTTATAAAATGCAACAGAAACAACTAGATTACATCATGTTACTGGGAAAGTCAATATTGAGAAAGGTGTAAGACAAGGTGACTCCATATCTCCAAAACTTTTTACAGCAGTGCTGCAAGAAGTATTTTGTGGATTAAAATGGGAAACTAAAGGAGTGAAAGTAAATGGAGAGTATTTAAGTCATTTAGATTTCGCAGATGATGTAGTTGTTTTTGCAAATAATGCTTCAGAGCTGCAGGAAATGTTGCAGGAGTTAGCAGATGAAAGTAGGAAAGTAGGACTAAAAATAAATGTTAAGAAGACTAAAAGTAATGTTTAATCGAGTTGCTCAAAAATATGAAAATAAAAAGATTGATTATGATGAATTAGAGGAAGTTAACAGTTACAAATACCTTGGTCAGATTATTAATACATATGGAAACATAATGAAGGAAATTAATCATAGAATTAAACTAGGTTAGAGTACTTTTTGGTAGAAATAACTTGATACTAAAAGGAAATATGCCTATGTGTTTGAAAAGAGTAGGTTTTTAACAAATATGTTTTACCAGTTTTTACTTATGGATCTGAGACTTGGACACTTAATAGAAGAGCAATACAGAGGCTTCAGAACTCTCAAAAGAAGTATGGAGAGATGTATGTTGGGAGTAACAAGAAGAGATCGAAAATGCAATGTATGGGTAAGAGAACAAACAGGTGTTACTGACCTCATTGAAAAAGTAAAAGATTGAAGTGGAATAGGTCTGGAAATATTGCTAGAAGAGATGATAATAGATGGACAATTGAAATTTTAAACTGGATTCCAAGAGGGTGTAAAGACCCAGAAAGAGACCACATGTGAGATGGATGGATGAAATAAGAGAGTGTGCAGGGGTGGTGTGGAGAAGAGAAGCTAAAGATCCGAGGAAGATGGATTAAACTTGGAGAGACCTTCATCCTGCAGTGGATTGATAATGGTTGATGATGATGATGATGGATTTATGCTACAGGTAATGATTCATACAAATTTATATGTATAATTTCTTGTAAACAGTTATCAAATGATTGCGTGAGACCTGGAAAACTTAATCATAATTAAGATATTATGACAGTATATTTAAAGTAAAACAACTAAATTTTTGGAAAAAAACTAAAGACTTAAAATAAAAATTAAGTTTTTTTTCAAAGTATACTGAAATAAATGACAACTTTGTGAAGCTTTTTTTAAAAATTATTTATTAATTGCTAAAATAAAAAACCTTATACAAGTAGTAAGAATCTTGTCTTACCAGTCTCCAATAATAAATTGTGAAACTATTCATGATTATGAAGTGTGAAATCTTAAAAAAAAATCCTATGCTAATAGCAAAATTCAAATAACCTGTATAGCATTGTTGGCAATGCCATGTCTATCTGTTATTATCATGAGCTAAGCACATTATTATATTTGCAATACAACTTGAGGAGGCAAACTGATAATGTGAATAATGCTAATTTAATGGTTTTTGTCAGATATCAGTATAATTTGAGAATTCATGAAGACCTGTTCTTTTGTAGAAATCTCTCCAGGTAACTAAAGAAAGATATATTTGAAAAGGTAATAACTTTGTACTGATGTAACTGCAGCCATGACTGACATAGATTTTTAAACTTTTATAGGAGAATTTAAAAAAGATTTGTTCAAATGCAAGATATGTTTATTGCACTATCCACAGATGTATTTGAAAAAGTTTCCACAATATTACATAAAAAGAAACATGACTAATAGAAGACTTTTTCAAATGTTATACCAAGAGAGAGACTCCAATTATCAATCTCTTTATATCACATAGAAGTAAATGACTATTCTATAGTAAAGCTCTTTTGTAAAAAATCCCACATTAGCATCTCATTTTTCTGATCTAAATTTAATATGTTTGTGAATAGGTGAATGGTTTGAATCTTTCTCTTTGAAAAGAAAATATCAATATTTAGCCCCTAAAAGACAAAATTTTAAGCATTTCAAAATGAACTTTATGCATAGCTAAAAAGTTTTTAAGAGATAATAATACAGAAATATTTGCTACTCTCCATGAATTTCTAAAAATAACATTTCATTATCAGCAGAAAGTAAAGAATAATAATTAACCACATCATAAATCCTAAGCTTTTTAAAAATATGTATATTTTTCTAACTTAAATGAAAATAAAGTGAACAAGCCCATATCAAAATTTAATAATTTCCTGGGATCATTTCAAGAAAAATTAATTGATTTGAGAGTCAATTCAATCTTTGAATTGGAATTTCATAATAAAAAATTGTCAGTCTTTTGGATCAATGCCAAAAAATAATATCCCTTGTTAGTAAACACAGCCTTAAATATTGTGGTTCAGTTTGCATTCACATACCTTTGCAAAACTGCATTTCATCACAACTAATAATTCTAAAAAATAAACATAAATCTTGTTTACCAAGGTATTGAAACAAATCTGGGAAATTCTATATTAAATATTTTCCATTTATTCATTTTTTTGTAACAATATTCAAAATAGCCATCACATTAAATTGTTATTAAAATCTCACTTATTTTATTATTCAATTTTTAATAATGAGTTTTGTGTTTCATATTTCATGATCTTTTGGAATACTTGTAATTCTTTTAAGTAATTTGCATTATAGTTAAAATATAAATATTTTAAATATAAATTCAATAAAATTGTATAATAACAATATATCTTATTAAATTTTTTCTTTCAGAGGATGAACATTTTTATATATTTCAGGGTGTTTTTATATCAATGAGTTTGATAAGCACTACTCTAGTCTATGGAGAAGTGTAGTAATAATAAAATATTTTCATATAAATGAATCATTTATCTCATTCAGTAAAGTCATCTGCTATGAGTTTTAGTATACCTACAGTTTAATTTTTAGTTTAATACATTACTTCCTATAATAATGCGAAAGGTTAAAACCTCTAATAATAAAATTATTAAGCACTAAGGTACTTTAATACTACCTCAGCATCACCAAAAAGAACATACTTTTATACGGAAAAAAAACACTAAAATGCCTAATTACAATTATTTTAGAACATTCAATCTCCAGACTTAGTTTTATTGCCCCAAATTTTTTTACTTAGTTCATTACATTTTTAAAAGAAATAAATGAAAATTGAAAACCAATGTTAACATACTAAGTCTCTCTTTTTTAAATATAGACATAGTTTGCACTACAAAGACCATCTTTTTACTGACTTAGTGTTTGATTTATCTTGGCTCATTCTATATTCTGGTTATCAATTTCCAGTAATGTGGTATATAATATTGTATCTGCTTTTTGTGGTTTTGTATACAACTGATTGATTACCACACTACCTCTATTTAACACCTATAATGTGATAATATGTAAGATCTAATCTCATTAATTATGTAATGCCTACAAGTGTAATCTTTCCTATTCCAATTATATAATTTTGTACATTTTAGTTTTACTATCTTTTATTGTTTTTATTAAATTAATATTATTTAAAATATAACTTGTTTTCATATCTTTATTGTCTGTGATTTCATTTTCATCAACTCTATATTTATTTGTACATACATTATTATATATATGTAGACCCCTCTATTAGATTTCGAATTAATCATTATTATAGTAGCAGTTTACTTAGTCATGTGTGCATATATCTTACCAATTCAGTGTTAATTTAGTTATTTTGTGGGTCTCTTTGTTCCACCCTGTGCAATTGCCAGTCTATGGTTAAATTCAATGCTTGTGTAACTTGGGAAATGGCATCCATATGGTAATTAAAATGATTGAGCAGAGGTGAAGAAAAGATTGAATGTTGACCAGATTCTTGATCATACCATTTAGATTTATCAGCTTTATTATATTTTGCCTGTCTTCTGGATTTTGTTACATGGAGAAACAATTCTTACCATTACATAGGATTTTTCCCCCAGGTTCTGGATGCCCAAGCATGGGGCCATGATTATTTTTCCTGACCCTGAACCAATTAAACATCAGTGCTACAATATATGTAGTATTTTTTTCCTGGCTTCTGGCACAACAACATAGGATGTTGATAGTATAAACACCCACATACCCTGAGCTGTGGTTTTGGGTTGAAAAAAAAAGGGGACATTTTTATTTTAGATGATATGTAAAGTTCTTTTTTGTAACATAGGTAGTATATTTTTTCCCTGGGTTTTAGATGACCAAGCAGGAGATCTGTCAATTTATTCCACACACTGAATAATAGACCATCATGTATAGATGTGGAGAACTATTTGCACAGTGACACCATAATATATGTAGAATTTTTTTGCCTGGGTTTGAATACTCAATTGGGGGATACATCAATTTATTACATACCCTGGATTGGGTTAATTTCTTTATACTCTGTGCCCAGCTTAACTATATATATATATAAATTTTTCCAAATTTTGTTAAAAATGTGCCATAACTTTGGTTGTGTATATATAATACAGTGATGTGGGATAAATCATGGAGTTTTTTTTTCTTTCACTCTTGTCAAAAATGTGTAGATCCTATTAGTTATATTTCAGGAATTATAAAAGGGTATGGGAATATGAATTTTTTTCCCCCAGACTATATATGTAAAATATGTAAAAAAAAAAAATTTGGGGGTTAACATATATTGGAAAACTTCAGATGAATTATTTTTTCCTTCACACTGGGGCAGGGGTTGATATATATACATATAGGGTGATTGAGGTGAAATGCTTTATGGCTATACTTTAGATTGGTCTTGTTAAACCATTTAAAAATTTTTTGGAAAATATATTATGTGTGTAATTTTACTTGCTTACTGAGGTCTGGTGCTCAAGAAGACTAAAGGTCTCTTTCATAATGAATTTTGTCATCAGGCAGGGAAAAAGTAGTAAAATAATAATAAAGAAATCCAATGTTTTTTTTGTTTTTAATATTTTAAAGAGTTGAGTTGGATGCAGACAATGAAATGAGTTCAACAAGATCAATGAACAGGATTAGTGTATGGGTACTCAAATAAAACTAAAACTGGCATAGCAATAATAATAAATACAATGATAAATTTTTATTAAAAAAAATTATTGGTAGAAATAATTACAGGATAATCTAAAAAAGGAACAGGTACTTTGGGTAAGAATTTATTTTATTAAATTTTAATTTATAGATTTTATATAAAGTTTAATTTATAAATTTCATATAGTATGAAATTTTAATTTATGAACCACATATATGTAAAAATGTTGGGTGGGTAACTTTAATTACCATAATTTCACTGGATTAAGCTACAATTTTATGTATTACCCTACATATCATAGAAATGAAGATAGGTTAAGTTAGGAGAAAGCTGCAATGGGCTGAAGCTGGTAGAAAAAGAGACCATAGAGCAAGCCATTTCTGGGGGGAAGGGCAGTGAAAAGCCATAGTGACAACATATTATAAAACTTTCAACCATAATTACCTATAATAAAAGTAAGAATTAACAGAAACCACATATCAAAGCATGGAGAGAGTAGCACAAAAGAGGAAATAGTTGAGGGATAGAAAAATTGGGGAAAAAAAGGGGGAAGTCAGGCAAATAAAGACCCAGTATGGACTCACACATGGAGAATGGACTATGTTCTTGGAAGGATTCTTAATGATAGAAAAGGGAAGTGGTAGTGCTATGTGTTCTTAATGTGGGTAAAGGGGAAAAGAAAATATTAGAGACAGAGGAGAAGTTAGTTGGAAAAAAAAATTTCGGACATAGAAGAGGCTAAGCCCAGAAATAGCCTTTGGACAAACTATCAAGGAAGCTGGTTGTCGGGTTGGAGAGAAAGAGTAGAGGCTTCATGTTGGCAAGGGCTAGAGAATCTATAGCAGAGGAAGGATCAAGGTGGTGAAAAAGTTGGTAGTTTAAAGATGTAGGAAGTCCAGCCTTAGAGATACAAGGGATAAAACAGGGTGGAGTGGGAATGAAAGGTCAGGATGATGGAGATAGTTTTAAAGTAGCAGGTAAGGACTCTTGTGAGTTTCCAAGGAGGAAACTGACCAGGCTATGCTAAGTTTGGGAAATGACTACAATGCAGCAAAAGAGATGGCTAAAACCCAAAAAAGTTAATTAGGAGTGGTGGTCAAAAAGACCGAAAAAGTTTCATTATGGGCAGCGGAGATCCAATACAATCTGGAAATAAAACCAACCAGAATTAGGAAAGACCTGAAGGCACAGAAAGGAACTACAAAGGGTGCAGGGAGACATGTTTTGAATGGCTTGTCTAAATTAAAAGAGGACTTAATACATGTTGAGGTGCCTACATTTCTGAAGCCAACATGCCAAGAGGGCCATGTTGGCCAGCCAATAAAATAGATACCTATGTCCTTGGGGACTGTGAATAAACCAGATAATGGGGAAGTCTTAAACATGGAGGTAAAGATATGTGAACAGTGAGATGTTACAGCTATAGAATCTACCAATCTTAAGTTTAGGGAGACTGAAATGTAAATGGGTCTCTGGTTTTTCAGGTTGCAGCTGAAAAAGGGAGTCATGCCAGATGAGACTAACCACCGGTCACTTGGTGAAGAAAAGGAAGAAAGAAGAGCAGAGTCTAACCATAAAGATATAGAGATGTCAGTAGGGGACTTTTTGGTTCAGGTACCCTATATATCCAAAGTAAATCAATCATTTCCAGATTGCCAGGTCCTGAACAGTTCCTGGTCTGGTCTGCAGACATTAATCCCACTGACTGTGATTACCTGAAGGTTTGTAACAAAAGTTACCCAGAAAGAAAACACTTCATCAGGTGGAATATGGCACAACTAAAGCTTAATTGTAGAGTAATTTGCTACCCTGGTCAGAAATATGGAACCCTCAATATCATTGATATACATCCAATAAAACTTGAACCAGTTCATGCAACCATGAAAGACTAACCATTAGCATTTGTGACCAATATGATGGACAACTGGATCACGGGGTTTCTTCCAGTCATTCTTTACTGGCAGGGGAGATGTCCTGAATACTTTATAATTATAGAGGTATTCAAACAAGGAGCATAGGTTTATCCAGAGCAGTGGTAGGGAACTAAAAAGTTATCAGATTGTAGCTCCTCCCTGAATTGGGGGAGTGCCTGGTTTGCTATGAACCTCACAATATGGGGTACTGTGGACTGTGGAGAGCCAAAGAACCCATTGGGTTGGAATAGCATTTTTCTGAGATGATTCATATGCTGACATCTTGATAATGCTTTGCAGTGAGCCAGCTTACAAACTGCTATTGCTATGTCACAAGTACCATTTTTGTTGGCTACCTACAATCTGTTCCCAAAAATGTACTCAGGCATATTCAGCACAGAAGAGAACTCATTCAGGTTGTCTTAAGAAAAGTTCCCCAAAATTGATCATGGAAAAAGTTAAGAAATGGGAAGCCTGGGCAACATGGATGAGTATAAAACACACCTTGGCTTCCAAAAAAAAAACTTCAGTCAAACACATTGGAGAGGATAAGAAGGGAAAGTAATCAGGTATTCCAAACATCTTTGGGTGGTAATCATCATATAAAATATCACAATATATTTATAATATGATAGATGACTCCATTGGGTTCACTTCATTTTGCTTTCCTTTGATGAATGGAACCAAACTCTAGCCAAGATGCCATTAGCAGAAGGTTACAGATGTATTAACAGATGCAGGAATTAGTGTGCTTCGAAGATAAGTTTAAAACAGGTGTCCATGAGAAAAATGCCAATGAGAAAACACTCCTATGTATTTAGGGAAAGAGACCAGGCATGGATTAAAACACCTAGGCCAGGTAACAGGTTCCACAGGGAATACACCAAATTATTCACTTTGTACAGAGGTTCTTATTGAATTAAGAGGAATTGCAGGGGTAACTCATGTGTTGGGAGATGTTGATGATGGTCATGCTAGAAGTTTATCATAACTGGTAGACTGAAAATATATACAAATCAAGTCCCCAACCATGCGCGTATATGGAGAAAACCCAATACCTTTCTCCCTTGCAAACTTAACTAACCAACTCTTGGAGTTACTAATGCCATATGATATTAAGAAAAATTTCCTTTTATGTTTTTTTTATTATTTTATAAATTTTTTTTTATAAATTGTATTTTCTAATTATTTTAGATTGAAGTGTTTTTTAATCTATTTCTTTTATATGTTTTCTTTATGGGGTGGAATGTGAAAGCATTAGAAAAGTGTGGTAGGGTATGTTAAGACAAGAGTAAACTTCAAACTAGTTGTTTATCTTGAATTCCCAAGATTGATCATTGTATATAATCCAAAATTACAAAGGCATTTTTTGTTTTTTAAGTAAGTTTGGGAATATGAAACAGTCAGTTTTATCCACCTGCCTGTTTCATGTATTTTATCGCGCTACACCTACCTCTATTCCAGGTTTAAACCTCTCAGAGGTTACCCATCTAAACAATCTTAAATTACTAGTATGCAGGATTTTAAAAGATTGCAAGTTTAGGAAATATTTTAATCTAAATTATTAGTCAATTTTATGATTTATTTTAGTGAAATCATATATGTATATAAATGCATTCCTGATGCTATTATCCTACATATATAATAATAAAATTAGTTTTATACTGTTTATAAACGCATCTTTTAGTTTTAGTTATAAACAACTTTTAATTAGGTCATGCAATAGTTTTAAAATAGCATGAACTTAATTTTCTAAATCCAAAATTTTAATGACAATTTTCAGAATTTTACAGAGTTGTAATAATAAACTAAGGGAGGGGAGATAGAAAATAGAATCTAAATTAGTTTTAGTAATTAAATATGTTTTTCTAAAAATAAATTAATGGCTTCTTCCTCTGCCATGGTCAAGCTTGTGTAACAACCAGGTGGTCAGAATTAAGAAAAATATAGTTTAAGTTTTAGGCCAAAATAACAGTTACATATTTATAATAGGTGAATTATAAGCTGAACTCAAGCTTGTTTTACCTGTGAAATGGTAGTAGGTTAAGAAGGTAATTGCTTACTGCCTTCTCCTTGCCATAATGGAAGAAGCAATGGCCCTACAAAATACAATGAGCTGCACCACAAAACAACTCCATGATAGAAGAACTTTCATTAATGTCAAAACATCACTGAAAAGTGTCAAGTGTTAAGCTTATTTTCCCCATGTGCCCAGAACTGCAATGAAGATGACTAAATCCATTAATGTCAAACATCACTGAAAAGTGTAAAGTGTTAAGCTTATTGTCCCCATGTGCCCAAAACTGCAATGAGGATAACTAAATAGTAAAGTGATCAATATACTCAGAGCTCTGTTCATAAACTGTAACTTTCGATTATCTATTTAAAGCTAGCTATTTATCAAACCTGCCTTTACAAACACATTTTCTAAAAACAAGTTTTCTCTCTCTTTATATTAAAAGCTTATCCAGCATCAGTATAGATATTAATCTAGGTTAACATGCTAACCTTCATATCTCTGAGCCTGATTATGCACTTGATTTAACCTGTTACCTATAAATAGACACAATCCATAGGAGCACTATTAGATTAGTTATATAACTTTGGCTATTAAGTTCTATATGATTTAACAGACTACAAAAGAGCTGGAAATTTGACACATTAATATAGGCATAGACTTGGATACTGCACTACACTTTATTGAACCCTTATGATGTGATAATAAGTAAGATCTAATCTCATTAGTTATGTAATGCCTATGAGCGTAATCTTTCCCATTCCAATTATATAATTTTGTTTATTTTAGTTTTACTATCTTTTATTGTTTTTATTAAATTAATATTATTTAAAATATAACTCATTTTTATATCTTTATTGTCTGTGAATTCATTTTCATCCAACCCTATATTTATTTGTACATACATCATTATATATGTAGAGCACTCTATTAGATTTTGTAATTAATCATTATTATAGTAACAGTTCACTTAGTCATGTTTGCATACATCTTACCAATTCAGTGTTAATTTAGTTATTTTTTGAGTCTTTTGGTCCACCCTGTGCAACTGCCAGACAATGGCTAAATTGTATGCATGTGTAACTTGGGAAATGTCATCCATAGGGTATTAGGTCATTGAGCAGAGGTAAAAGGATTGAATGTTGACTGGATTCTAGACCATACCATCTAAATTCAATCAGCATTAGTATACTTTGCCTGTGTTCTGGATTTTGTTATATGGATGGACAATTCTTACCATTACAATTAAAAATTATATTAATAATAAAAATGCTAATTGTAATAAAGTAAGAATCAGAAAAATGTAGATTTTTCAATTATACAGGTAATATGTCTAAATGTGCTAAACCACAGATAATGGTGAAGCTAAGTACAATGTGTAATATTAATTGACTAAGCACTTTTGATAAGTTTTATCTTTTCATAATCATAGCAAATGGGTTGTGTGAGCATAATAGAAAATGTATGTGACAAATATTTAAATACATGCAGAGCAAATTAGAAAATCCACTCTTTAGAGAGAGAGAGAAGGATGTTTCCTTCTGTTTTATAGTGTAAGTGTTGTTATCTCTAAGACATGCTTCTTTGATTTTCTGCTTAGAGCCATGGCATTTCTGTGCATAAAGGAAGCCAAAGATGATTCAAATATATGGCCAGTAGATCTTTGGTGTTCTAAAAAGACATTATATTTGGGTTTATTAAGAGCTCTTTTGTATAAGCAACAGTGCTGAGAGAAACAAGTGGAGAGAGATGTGTGGGATGTGGTGTATCTGATATGGGGTCATGGGACATTGTACACTGTGGGAGGAGTCTTATTAGAGGGTTAGCAGTTTTTGAACAGTTTTATGAGACAAGTATAGAGAGATCTTTGGGATTCTTCTTAATATATGGCATTGCAGCTGGTTTGATGTATGGGACCTTGTACACTGTATGAAAAGTCTGATCAGAGGGTAGGAGGTCTTTTGAACAGTGATGAAAGACACAAATGGAGAGAGATGCACAAGATTCATCATAATATATGGCCCCATAGCTGGTTTGGAGCATGTGAACTTGTACAGGTTTTTTGAAAAGACAGTTTACCTTCTGATTTGCATGTCTCTCTACTTGAAAAGACTACCTATTCTCTGATTAGACTCAACACACACTGTACAAAACCCCATGCCCTCAAACCAGCTGCAGTGCCATATACTATAGCTAATCCTGTGCGTCTCTCTCGACTTGTGTTTCTCAGCACTATTAGTTATACAAAAAGCTCTGAATAAACTCAAATATAATTCCATGTTTTTAAAAACACCAAAAGTCCACTGGCCATATATTTGAACAGTCTTCTGCTTCCATTGCATGCATAGAATGCCATGATCCTAAGTGTAAAATCAACAAAACATGGCTTATAGTTAGCTACAACTACACTATAAACTAGAAGAAATCATGTTTCTCTCTCTCCAAAAAGTGAACTTTCTAATCTGGTTTGCATATATTTAAATATTTGTTGCATATATTTTCTATCATACTCACACAATCCACTTGCTATAAATATGAAAAAATAAAACATCTCGAAAGTGCTCGGTCAATTGATATTAAAATTTGTACTTAGCTTCACCATTGCTTGCATTTTAGCACATTTAGACATAATTTTAATAAATTATAAAAACATATATTTTCTAGATGCAATTTAATGAAAAATATAGCAATTGTTTATATTAGAATAGCACTATGGAAATTAATATTTTGAATACTAACAAGATTAAAAAAATTAGAAAAGTATCCAGTACATTAGAGACTAGAGATAT
>JAQFVV010009453.1:0-12678 GCA_028023455.1 Epiperipatus broadwayi | reverse complement strand
TGTGCCTTCGTTCAGTTACGTATTGCTGAACCACAGCAAGAAATACCATTGGTAAAGCGCATGTTCATAGCTTCCTGTGACATATTCCCTTTTCATATTAAGTTATTTCAACCAAAATCACTCCAACCAAGTTTAATTTATAATTGATTTCATCAATAATGTTTCCACCTGCAGTAATAATCTCACCAAAGTATTTGCAGTTGGTAACTTCTTCTAACTCATCATAATAATTTTTATTTTCATCTTTTGAGAAAATCCAATGAACATTATTTTAGTCTTTTTAACATTTACCATTAGTCGTACTTACTTACTTTCATCTGATAAGTCATGCAACATTTCCAGAAGCTCTAAAGCATTATTTTCAAAAACAACTACATCATCCACAAAATCTAAATGACTTAAATAACCTCCATTTACTTTTACTTTTTTAGCTTTCCATTTTAATCCACAAAATACTTCTTGCAGCACTTCTGTAAAAAGTTTTGGAGATATGGAGTCACCTGTCTTACACCCTTCTTAATGTTAATCCTTGTATCATTATGTAATTAAGCAATTATTTTATCTAGCACCGTGTTTACAATTATATTACATTCAAATATCAGCCATTCAAGCTAATTGAGCATGTGCCTTTTGAGAGTGTTAATTAAATGAATACTTTTCTCTTCAAAGGCTGATATTTGAATGTAATATAATTGTAAACATGGCGCTAGATAAAATAATTGCTTATTTACTCATAATTAAGTTTCAGTAAGAATGACGTTTAGTAAATTCTAAGTAATTTCACCGACGTCATTCAGTCAAAAAACATTGTAAATAGTAATTTAAAGTGAGAATTCTACTCACGCTCTCCTCAACAGTACTTCAGATTTGCTCATATAAAAGAATTTGAGTCATAGGAATCAGAGGATCCTTTTTATTCCTGCATAAATACTATATCTTGGATTGAAGAGGAAAGTATTCATTTATTTAACACTCTCAAAAGGCGCGTGCTCAATTAGCTTGAAAGGCTGATATTTGAATGTAATATAATTGTAAACATGTTGCTAGATAAAATAATTGCTTATTTAGTCATAATTAAGTTTCAGTAAGAATGACGTTTAGTAAATTCTAAGTAATTTCACCGATGTCATTCAGTCAAAAAACATCGTAAATAGTAATTTAAAGTGAGAATTCTACTCATGCTCTCCTCAACAGTACTTCAGATTTGCTCATATAAAAGAATTTGAGTCATAGGAATAAGAGGATCCTTTTTATTCCTGCATAAATACTATATCTTGGATTGAAGAGAAAAGTATTCATTTATTTAACACTCTCAAAAGGCACGTGCTCAATTAGCTTGAAAGGCTGATATTTGAATGTAACATTATGTAATGTAATTGTAGCTGCTACATTTTTATAAATATTCTTCAGAATATGACAATATCCTGGATCTATATCTTGATGATCCAATGCTTTAATCTCTGAAGAAATGCATATAAAGTCAAATGCCTTTTTATAAGCCACAAATTCAAAGCATAATGACAATTCATATTTAATGGTCCTTTTTACAACTTCTCTCAATACTTGGATATGATCTATTGTACTAAAACTATAGATTGTAATTATCTTGGTACAAATTTGGTATAAAACTGATAAAAGGCTGATAGGTCTGTAATTTCTAATATCTTCTTTATCACACTTTTTAAATGTTAATATTAATACTGTATTTTTCCAATCATCTGGTACATCTTTATCATTTAGACAATAGGTATATAACTTTGCCAATTTTTATTTTTCTATTTCTTCACTTGCATCTTTTAATATATCGATTATAATTTCATGATTACTTGGAGCTTTTCTTTTCTTTATAAATTTAATTGCATGTCTCACTTCTTCATTTAAAATGCTGGGCAATTCAGGAGATATAATAGATGTTAGAAATACTTGTTTTTTATTACTATATAATTTTTTATACAGCTCTTCTACCCATTTCATGATGCCATCTATCTTTTTAGTAATAGTTCCATCTTTTTTTTTACTGCAGATATGTTTCCTGCCAATACTAAAATGTTGTTTTACACTGTTGAAACTTTTATTCTCTTCTACAGATTTCCTTGTTAATTGCAATTACACTTTCTTATATCAGTATCAACTCTTTTTCACACCATTTTACAAAATTTGAAATATTCAATCTTTTTTAGTGCATCATTTTTATATATCTTCATATTCCTTCTTTTCTTCATAAATTCCCTAATCTCAGTAGAAAATTTATTGGACAATTGTTGTTTTTTTCTACCAGATATCTTTGTTGTAATTTTTTAAAATGTATCAGTTATGTTTCTATTAATGCTATTCAAATCTGAATCATGTTCATTCAGGTACAATATATTAATTTAGAGTTGAAAGTTTCTGCAGAAAACACATTACATTCAAAGTGTTTAATAATAATTATAATAATGAATATTATGTATGAAAAGATTTTTTTTTATAAGACAATTAGTTACATCTCCCAAGAATTTGATTATCTTATTTGGCCAAAAATTTCCTGGTAAATCTTTCTAATTTTATTACATCAGTATTAATTAAAAGGATAGTTGTTTATGATATTTCATAATGTTTGAGCAATAAAGTAACCGTTTTAGCTTTCAACCAGAAATGTTTGGCTTTCAAATCCATCACTCTAATTGTGAAATAAACTAGATTTTGGTAAGGTAAGGGATTTTTAGCAGTCAAGGTTTACAGTCAGTCAATAATTAAATTATAAGTACTACCTAAACTAAATGTTGCTTAAATTTAGTGATTATATGACAATTGATACACATTCATCATAGCCTTACCATAATATTATTAAAGTATGAAAATATATGATACAAAATATTTGTTATAAAATCCTCTTTAATGGAAGAAATTTTTTATCCAATAGAAAATCATCTCACTGTTTGGAATCGACAACCGGATTCTAATTAGAATCATTCTGAATATGTTTTTTAAAAAATAGGGCATAGTGCTGAAAACTGCCAAGCCTTTTTCATTTGTCTTATGATAAAATATATTTTGTGAATTTGATTTTTATTTTTTTAAATGCAACACTTTTTTAATTCGTTAGAAAATTGTTAAATAATTAAAAAAAAAAAACAGTAATTTCTCATTGTATTTTCGTGATTATATTAAGATTTTGCATCTATGTATGAATCTGTTTTTCTAAGACAGATTTTAAATTGTTTTACAAAAAAGTTTCTGAGTACATGCCAAAAATTTATTTCTCTATAATTATTATTCAAGGTAATGAAATAATAAAATATTTTTGTAACCAATTCTTTCTTTCATATATATATATATATATATATATATATATATATATATATATATATATATATATATATATATATTATTTCTGAGAGCTTCCATGTAATAAAAATATAATAGTTAAGTAGCTGACGTTTCAGTACAATAACAAGTACTTTCCTTAGAGCTTTTTATTTGCCAAATTATGAGAAAGTGTGTGCTGAGATTCCACAAACATTCTTATGATTTGAGAAAGAAGCTCTAAGGAAAGTACTTGTTATTGTACTGAAACGTTAGCTATTTAGCTGTTACATTGTTAGGTACATTGAAACTCCCCGAAATACTATTACGAATTCATTTATTTGTGAGAATATATATATAAACATTACAAGCATAAAGCTAAACTAGTCAATATATAATTAAAATTACCCCAAATCCAAAATTCAACCAGACCAGCATAGAAATAATATTAAAACACTACCAAAGGTTTCACTGCTACAAGCAGACTTCTCAAGTGTAAAGAACTACAAAAACTACACAATATATATAATATTAAACATTACCCACAAATCCAATCAATTCCCATCCACCCTTAATATTAAAAGAACTCTTAAATAAGTTAATTGCTTCAGAATAATAAATTTGCAATAATAAAGATTCTTTACTTCTTCTTTTGATTTCATTTCTCTCAAAGAAGACAACCTTAGCTTCATCAAAATCAATAGTGTGGCCTGTATCTTTTTCATGGACATACAAAGCAGAACCAAGATATCTATTTTTAACTCTACTTTTATGAACCTTTATTCTTTTATTTAAACAAAAACTACTCTAACCTATGTAAACCTTCTTACAAATAAACAAGAGATAAAATATACTACACCAGGAATAGTCTTTCTATCAAAAATTTCTTTTGTATTATTTAATAAATTATTCAATGTAACACCCCTTTTCCAAGCAATTTTCTTATTTCCAAACAATTTACTATTTCTACATACAATTTTATAAGAAGACAATTTAAATGGCAAAGAAATAAAATCATATTTTTCTTTAACCTTTACATCCTTACAAATATTACTATTAAATAAAATACTTTTAACAAATTTATCAGAGTAACCAACCCTCAAGTAGTCTTTATAAAATTGATATTTCTGAAACAAAGCTACCCCACTAGAATTATTTAATTTATTATTCCTATGACAATAATTCCTTAAAGCAGCTACTTTATGAGATACAGACTGATAGCTATCAGATTTAATTATACATCTTAATTCTTTACTTTTAACTAATTGCCTGCACAGTACACAATTAGTCTCTACATTTCTAATCACCAAAAGATCTAAAAAATTTAACTTACCAAAATCTAACCCCCCTCCTTCTAACACAAATTTTATAGAAGGATCAAAACAATTAAACTCATTTACAAATTCCTTCAATTTAACCTTTTGGAACTACAAATAAACAATCATCAACATATCTGACAAATAACTTTACATATAAACAATTATTTTTAATAATAATTTCCTCTTCCATATAATTAATATAAACTGAACATACTAAAGGAGAAATAATACAATACTATTATCTACCCTTCCTTAATCTTATAAAAATTACCTTTATAAGTAAAATACATAGAATCTTCCAATAACAAAAGCAAATCTTTAATTGCCTTAATTTTATTTTTTGATAAAGAACTTTTCTTAATCAAAACAGATATAAGAACATCAATACTGCTTAACCTATTAACAGACTGATACATATTTTCAATATCTAAACTGCCAAATACCCAATTACTTTCCATTTTAAAATTATTAATCTTATCAAAAGCCTCAAAAGAAGAAGAAACTGTGTAATGACCAAAATCAACAAATTGTAAATTGTAAACAATTTGTTGATTTTGGTCATTACACAGTTTCTTCTTCTTTTGAGCTTTTGATAAGATTAATAATTTTAAAATGGAAAGTAATTGGGTATTTGACAGTTTAGATATTGAAAATATGTATCAGTCTGTTAATAGGTTAAGCAGTATTGATGTTGTTATATCTGTATTGATTAAGAAAAGTTCTTTATCAAAAAATAAAATTAAGGTAATTAAAGATTTGCTTTTGATATTGGAAGATTCTATGTATTTTACTTATAAAGGTAATTTTTATAAGATTAAGTCAGGGTGGATAATAGGTAATATTATTTCTCCTTTAGTATGTTCAGTTTATATTAATTATATGGAAGAGGAAATTATTATTAAAAAGAATTGTTTATATGTAAAGTTATTTGTCAGATATGTTGATGATTGTTTATTTGTAGTTGAGAATGATAAATTGAAGGAATTTGTAAATGAGTTTAATTGTTTTGATCCTTCTATAAAATTTGTGTTAGAAGGACGAGGTTAGATTTTGGTAAGTTAAAATTTTTAGATCTTTTGGTGATTAGAAATGTAGAGACTAATTGTTTATTGTGCAGTCATTTAGTTAAAAGTAAAGAATTAAGATCTATAATTAAACCTGATAGCTATCATTCTGTATCTCATAAAGTAGCTGCTTTAAGGAATTATTGTCATAGGAATATTAAATTAAATAATTCTAGTGGGGTAGCTTTGTTTCAGAAATATCAATTTTATAAAGACTACTTGAGGGTTGGTTACTCTGATAAATTTGTTAAAAGTATTTTATTTAATAGTAATATTTGTAAGGATGTAAAGGTTAAAGAAAAATATGATTTTATTTCTTTGCCATTTAAATTGTCTTCTTATAAAATTGTATGTAGAAATAGTAAATTGTTTGGAAATAAGAAAATTGCTTGGAAAAGGGGGTGTTACATTGAATAATTTATTAAATAATACAAAAGAAATTTTTGATAGAAAGACTATTCCTGGTGTAGTATATTTTATCCCTTGTTTATTTTGTAAGAAGGTTTATATAGTTCGGAGTAGTTTTTGTTTAAATGAAAGAATAAAGGTTTATAAAAATAGAGTTAAAAATAGATATATTAGTTCTGCTTTCTATGTCCATGAAAAAGATACAGGCCACACTATTGATTTTGATGAAGCTAAGGTTGTCTTCTTTGAGAGAAATGAAATCAAAAGAAGAATTAAAGAATCTTTATTATTGAAAATTTATTATTCTGAAGCAATTAACTTATTTAAGAGTTCTTTTAATATTAAGGGTGGATGGGAAGTGAATGGATTTGTGGGTAATGTTTAATACTATATATATATTGTGTAGTTTTTGTAGTTCTTTACAATTGAAAAGTCTGCTTGTAGCAGTGAAACCTTTGGTAGTGTTTTAATATTATTTTTATGTGGGTCTGTTTGAATTTTGGATTTGGAGTAATTTTAATTATATATATATATATATATATATATATATATATATATATATATATATATATATATATATATATATATATATATATATATATATATATAAGTAATAAAAATAATAAATATAATGATAATTAACTATTATATACAGTGCCATTAAATTCAAAAAACATAATGGAAGCAAACATCATCAACTCAAATCCCAGGAATCCTGAATTTTAACATTAGCAGCTTGTCTAATAATTATATTCATTTTATTTCTATTTATGAAAATTGCCTCCTTAATTTTTTTAATTGTGACTTCTTTCTTCATGAAGAATCTTAACTCTTTCAAATCAAACTTAAACTTATATTTACATGACCGTTCATGATGCAAGAAAATTGAATGTCATTAAATCATTACTATTTTTACTTTTTCATGCTCATACTTTTTCAATCTTTTCTCTATACTGCACTTTGATTCATCTATATATGATTGCATATATCCACGAAAAATTGATAATTATTTTGCTTGACAGGTATGACACTTTTAGGATTATTCACAAACTTATTCACATTGGTTGCAATACAAAATGAAACATTAAACACATTCTTATACATATCCAAAGAATTTGTATATATAAATTTAAACTTGATCTTGAAAATGTTAAGATTCTTTATGAAGAGAGAAACCATAGTAAAATAAAAATAAAAAAGGCAATTTTTGAATAGATATAAAATGATATAAGCAATAGACAAGTTGCTAGTGTTAAAATTAAGGATTTCTGGTATTTGAGTTGAAGAGTTTGCTCCCATTGTGATTTTTGAATTTAATGACAGTTGAAGAAGATTAAATAATTAATCAAAAGTACTTCTCCAGATTGAAAGATTGTATATAATAGTTAATTATCATTATATTTATTGTTTTTATTGTTATTATAGTATGTTATATATATATATATATATATATATATATATATATATATTGAAGCAGTCGGATCTGAGTTTGATCCTAGCTTCATGACAACTAGCCATAAGCCCACTTCAAACCCTAGTACTAATCTTGAATTTCCGATGCAATGGGCTTTATACATTCAATCCATGCTAATTTCCATAAAGAGTGACTTATTTCATAAATGCATATTAAAATTAGTTTCAGATTTAAATTGATCAATTCTATTAATAAATTCATGATAGAATCATTCATGAATTTATATATATATACAAACTGCGTGGATTGTGCATATATATTTGTAAATACTTAAATATATATAATTCTTTGAAAGTTTCATTGTGTCAGGAATGTTTGATTTTATTTTTAAACAATTTGTTAAAGTTTTAATGATTAAAAGCTACATTCTTTCAATAAGCTTTCAGATTTTCTCTTTCCAAAAACAATAGTTAAAGTTTTATGAATTAGAAAAAAGATAAGGATTTCCTAATTAAAATCATTTTCTGATTTTAAGAATTCATTTTCTAATTAGAAAATGAATTCAAGTTAATGAGTTTGAAAGCCTTATTGAAGGAATGTATCTAAAAACAACCAGTAAATCTAAAAACATTGATAATGAAAGAAACACTAGCCTGAAGGCATCAGAAGACAGGATATATAGCTATGAAAAGTTTGGAAAGAAAAAGCCATCTTTGTTGCAGAAAAGTGCCAGTAAATTATGTGCTGTTCAAAATCATGAATTCAAAAAGTGTTCCTATAATGGTAAGGAGCTAAACATCAGAAATCTGGCTATTGTTCCTGAAGTTTCCTAAAAATCTTCAATGGAGCTGCTAAATTCTTTCCAGACCAATCATGCTGCTAAAATTGTGAAAATTCATTAAAATACTGTTCAAGTAATCGACCGAATGCATGCCTACATTTTTACCAACCCGGACGTGTAAACTAAGGGAACCAGCCTGGAAGAAATGGGTAATATATTTCCATAATGAACCTTAAACTTTCTGGCCAGTTTCCGAACTTTATTTTATACTTCCCTTAAGAGCTCTTTTCATTCTATAAGTGTAATACTCTGTGAAACCCTTTTATTTATGCTATTTTTAAATTTATATAAATTCACTCAATCTCTAGTCTTTAAACTTTCTCTTTTCTTACTTGGCGGTTCATTTATTATATTATATATATATATATATTTGTGTGCTTTATTAACGTCGTTTATTTTTAATTATATGCCAATAATCTTTCAACTTGATGAGCTCCTTTGTTCTATTTGCCTCATGTAAATAATATAATATTAATTCTAATAGTAGTTCTCACCCATTAGAACTAAATGTATAAGTTCTATCAATCATCGAGTCGAAAGAAATTATTACGTTTACTATTTTTATAATTGGCTAATAATAAATTATTAGCTCCATTTTTAATCTATGCCCCAGCTATTTTTCATATTCACCAATATGTATTTATTCATATATAATCTTAAAATGTTTTCTGCAAAAGGGTCGATAAAGGAATCAACTAAATATACTCTAATTCAAATTTCAGTTAATTGCTATTTAGATTCAGGAGGGGCACGATGTTTGGGGCATAACTAATATAATTTTATAAATGCTTTGAAATAGTTTTACTTAAAAGCTCATTTGACTTTAATTCATTTGATCAAGTCATCATGTAGAGCATTCTATAATTGGGCTTTAGTTCTCAAGCGGTGACTAGTAAGTCATCATCTTCAACGTTGCTGACGTAGGGCAATCTTCCACTCCGTTAGGTTGGTCGGTGATAAAATTTCTGTTATTTTAAATTATCGAGGAAGAAAGCACTTCCTCTTCTGTTCATATTAGTCAAAGGGCATAAGACTTGTCAGATGCAAGCCGCCATAGGACTTCGATTATTGACTAGCTATCGTCTTTCAATTTCACTTTATAGCTCATAATTCATCAGCACCACTGCCTCTCTGTTCCGGTAAAGCCCGCTCTAATGCTCATAATTCATGATGAAGTGATTTAAATTAAAGTCCAACAAATTCTCAGTAAATAAGTTTTCCAATAAAGATTAAAGTTATGCCCTAAATATGTATCTTGCTCTTCATGAATGGATTTGCGAATGTGAGAATAAGTCTCACATTCTTTCGTATAAAATTAGAATCATAATTTCTTTTACAACTGAATACCTTTATCTGCCTTTATTTTCTTGTTGGGAGCATAGAAGACATAGACTTTCAAATATTGTGTAATACTCATTGGCATATAATAAGGACTGCCACTCTTATAATTATAAACTCTGTTAAAGGCTAGAAGTGATTAATATAATCATTATTTAAAATTCAAACAAAACAAATTATTATTATTAAATATTTTCTAAACACACTTGGTTTCTTAGTTCTTAATTCTTTCATAATTATTTTAATGTTAATACTCACTGTCTGTGTTGGCAACCCGAACATATACATATGATTCGATTTAAAATTATTTTAGTCAGTTTATTATCAGATATTAATATTAGTTCAGGGGTCTCTGATCCTCACCAACCATTGAGCTAGTTTCTTGGTGCATAGCACTGTGCCGTCGATTTAGATTTCTACTAATCTGAGCTGGTGAGTTAGGTTTGAATTCAGTTTTGGTTCAGCTGAGTTTGGATCTGCCTTGCAGTTCTTTTGGTGGGTTTTCGACTGGTACAATATATATATATATATTATTCTTTGCATATATTAGAATGGTAGTATGTGACAAATTCCATGGATCATGGTCAATCCTGTCACTTCTGGTACTTGAATTTTATATAAACTCTGGAGCGCAAAGACCATTTGATTAAATTTTTATAACTATTCTTTTTTTGATGTAATGTATGTCTTTTAATATTAGAATAGCTGATATGACCATAAACTACAATTCCATCTCTTAATAAAAATTCATAAAAAGTTTTATAATTAGTAACAAAAGGTGTAGTTATATATAGGTTTATTTTTATTATTAGATAAAATTGTTAATTCTTTGAAATATAAGCACTCTTCATATATGTGAAGCCTAATTGTAAATATAGGGAATTTGAACTCAGACTTTCAAACACCTTTCAACTATCCACACTATCTCATATCACTGATACACATTATCACTGACACACATGTGTGATCATGTGTATCAGTGATATGAGATAATGTGGATAGTTGAAAGGTGCTTGAAAGTCTGATTTCAAATTCCCTATATTTATAAAATTGTTAAATGTTTTTTTTAAAAATTCAAATTTTGTTTATACTATTCTAAATATATTTATCTGGTAATAATATATATGTTCAATTAAGCTTTTGTCCAATTAGAAAAACACAAAAATAATGTTAAGAAAAGAAAATAATGAAAAGAAGAAAAATTAAAAGTATTATTCACATGACAATAGCAAATAATCTCAAAAGTCATCTAATATGATGATTTATAATTTTTAGGACCTATCAGTTATCTTGTCCTCCTAAAAAAATAAATAAATCTGGAGAATTCTCATAGATAAATATATGAAAATTTTAATTTTACTGTTACCTTTTACTGAATAGCTCATTAGTATTGTCACTTAAGTGACAATACTAATGTTTGGAGAAATCACAGTGAAGTGAAAACATCTTTAAATACAGATAATAGAAACTTCCGTTCACATAATAACAACAATTGTATGGCAAATAAGATTGTAATCTGTAAAAACATTCATTCATCTTTTCTTTTGCTAATTGTATTTGATACTTTATTTTATTAAATGAATTACAACATTATTATTTCATTATTTATACTGGTCATTAGGTGTAGCATTTTTTTTTAGCAAACTGCATTTAGCTATTGCAAGGTAAATGATAAAAGTAAACGTTATATTATTGCAGCAACGTTATCATTAAGATAATGTGATGAAAATGACATAATGATTCCAGATGGATGCCACTTATGACCTAAATTCTATGGCCATAATCATAACTTATCTATATAATTCAGACAGCTATTCTGTTAATGCTAGATTAATATATCATGATAACTCATAACCATACATAAAACTACTTGTTCTTTATTACAATGTAATTCTTCATAGAATTCTTCTATCTCTTTCATGATGTCATCTCTCTTTTTAGTAATAGTTCAATCTTTTTTCCATATTGCAGATATAAGTTTCCTACCAATATCAAAATGTTGCTTTACACTCTTGAGACTTTTATTCTCTTCTACAGCTTTCCTTGCTGGTTTGCAATTATACTTTCTTATATCATTATCAATTCATTTACAAAATTTGAGATATTCAATTTTTTTTAATGCATCATTTTTATATATCTTCACATTCCTTCTTTTATTCATACATTCTCTAGTCTTAATGGAAAAATTATTGGTCAATTGTTGCTTTTTATTTACCAGTTAAAAGTGTATCAGTTATTTTCTTATTAATTTCATTCAAATCTGAATCATGTTCGAAATCTACTATTACTTGAAACAGATTTGCACATACTAATTTAAATTCATTAGAATGTTTCTGAAGATTAGTAATATCAACTCTAAATATTGTATTTCTTAATAATTTTTGCCTCTTTAGTTTTGCATTAACATCATATCTTACATCTTACTAATCGATGATTAATTCTTGTGTTAAATTTATTAAGAACATTATATGTGTTAAATGTACTAACAACATTACAATATTGAAATATGTATGTTTTGTTAATCAAAATATAATGCAATTCTGCTGTACCTTCATTTGGATGTTTCCATGTCCATTTCCTTTTAACATTTTTCTCAAAAAAAAAAAAAATTCATAATATAAAGTTTTACTTTTTCTGCCAACTCCACAAATCTATGTTCTCTCTCATTTTTACTACCACAACCAAATTTTCCTACAACACTTTTACCTTTTTATTGTTTACCAATTCTAGCATTAAAGTTTCCTATAACAATTTTAAAATGTTGTTTACTCTTATCAAGAGCTTTTTGAACATACATATAAAAATTTTCTATTATTTTATCACTATGAGAACTTGTTGGGGCATAAATCTGAATTATCTGCATTTGGTATCTGCTATTAAATTGAATAACTAATCTTGCCACTTTGTCTGATACACCATCAATCTCAACAATGTTGTACTTCCATTTTTTATTTATAATGAATCCTGCTCCACTTGTACTTTCAATATTTCTGCCTTTGCAGTGGAGTA
>JAQFVV010009452.1:0-12687 GCA_028023455.1 Epiperipatus broadwayi | reverse complement strand
ATATATATATATATATATATATATATATATATATATATATATATATATATATTGTGCCCTTTGTATGGGTCACCATTTAAGTTTTGTGCTAATCTAGTAGAAAATTTTAAATTTAAGAAGTATTTTAAATATGGGATGTTGACTTTGCTTGTGGTAATGTTACCATAAGTTTAATTAAAGCAATCTATGAGTATTTGATATGTGAATTGTGTTGGTATTGAGAAAATATTTAAAATGATGATGATTATGATGTAATACTGCATTAATAAATTTAATAACAAATGTTTAAAGCTAAAGTATTTAAAAGATTTAGTTAAAATTAGACAAAGATATTTATTTAATTTAAAATATATGTTAAAAGTGAATAAAAATATTTTAAATTATAAGTACTTAAATTGAGATTAATATTTGATTTTAATCATATCAAATAATTATTTTAAAATCTGATATAATATCTTATTTATTTTTAAAAATAAATATTTATTTTAAAAAAGCAATTGTTAAGTTTATTTTTAGACAAGCGTTTCTTGTGTTATAAAGAACAGATGTTATACACACATGCGTGGAAGTTGTCTAATAAAGTTGCATAATTATTTTAAAAAATCATGTTGTAAAATTTATAAATAATACGTGAGTTATCACGAGATAAAAATAAAGATATTAATGTAAAATATTAAATCTGATTTTTAAAAATATTACTTTAAAAATATAACGTATTTAAAAAGATTTAGTTTATTTTAAATGATCTTATAAAAGTTAAGATTTAAATCAAGTGAGAAAGAATATTTCAAAAGAATGTTTAATAGATTTAAATAAACGATAAATATTGTTTTGAAAGAATTTGATAAAATATTAAATATTAAATAAGTCATTATTTTATTTTTAATAGTGTGTTGATAAATATGTAAATAAGCAAAGTTTGATTGTTTAAACGTACCAATCAGATGAGGAGTCTCTTCCACTATAAAAGCTGGATTCAATTGTTGAAGAGGGCTCTCTGTAATTAAATTTCTAAGTTAATCGTGCTATTAAAAAAAATAGCCAAGTAAATTTATAAACGCTCTTAAAAATCAGTTGTAAAATCATAAGAGTGTTATTGAATAATTTATAATATTTTTAAAATAATGAATATGCAGTAGTAATTTTAATATTCTATTGTCTTCAAAATATCGAAACTCAATTTACGTACAAATAATCATAATGGAAACATCACGTATCGGAGAAATATGGCATCAGAAACTTTATGCTAGAAAAGTAACAGATGCTGGATTAGTACAGAAAACGAAAAAGATGGAGAAAAAGTAGTATTTTGGACTATAAATAGTTTTGGTTAAATTACTATTGTCTGTTATTAATAGATATTTGTAAAGAAATAAAAATACTTCTGGAAAAAAAGCATTTTTGACAAATTATAGAATTAAAGAATATCTTAAGTAAAGATATAAGAAACAGTAGTTTGTTTTATAAATACTTATTTTGTTAAGTTCTTTGTGCTTAAAAACCTAACACATTGGGGATCTAAAAAGGCAAATAGATTATAAAGATGATTATTTAAAATCGTAATATAATAAGAGTATTATATTGTAAAAATTCAAAACGCTGGACGTTATAGATGGAAAAATTAATTTCTACCGGAATATGTTATTTATAAATGCGCAAGTAATACATGGATGTCCAAATCAAATCAAACTATTTTTAAGCATGCCAAATTGATTAAAAAATTAAATTTAAATAATTTATAAACTAAAAATTAATTTTCAGAAATAATAACTTTTAAACAATAATCTATGAAGAACTGGATCCAGAACCTATAAACTATTTTTTAATTTTATTCTGTTTTCTTATGGGAACTTATTTTTTTTAAAAAAAGAATGCTATCATTTATTTTATATAAACTTTCATGAAAACACGTGATTCCAAACGGAACAGGAAATAGTGTTCATTGACTTTATACGAGGATATTTCATATATACATAGAACTTTTATGGTAGAACAAAAGTCATCGCTGAACTTTTAATATAAACTTTTATTTTATTTATTTAACATAAAAAATTTAAAATATTATTAAACTATTAAAAAGTAGATTAGAAGCATTTGTTAAGTAATAACTAAAAAATAATATAATAATTAATTACATAAATTTATTTTTATAATTAATATAACACGGAATATTCTAATGAATGTTTATGAGTGAAAAAGTGAATGATTTTTATTTTATGAAGCCGCAAATTCCAAGAATGCTGGGATAGCAGATTGGACATTATTATTATTATGGTAAAAATATTGTATAATGATTTTTAATGAATTTAATATGTTTTTCTTTAGATCAACTGAATATTATGTTGTTGTAGAATGAATGGATAGATATTTTATGAAAACACATACACACGATCTCAAATCTAACTTTATTAAAATATGCATAAGTTTTAATCTATAATATCAACATGATACAACATTACGTAAGAAGCTTAGAAATAATTATATGATTCTTTCATAAATAAATTTTGATATTTTATTATGTTATAGTATTAGAATTATATTTATTCTCTTATTTAAGTAATTATTTTATTATTTGCAAGATAAGAATAGATTTGAAAGACTCCTATTTTTTTGTATTTTGTTTATTGAATAAGTTAAGCTACGTTATGGGTAGAAGCCTATATTTGGATTGAAGTTTATTAAGTATAGACAATGTAGTATAGGTAGATTAGATAATGAATATTTTATTTAAAATTGATATTTATTTTCCGGAAATTTTTAGATAAGTTTAGAATATGTTTTATAGATAGAAATTTATTAGAAAGGATTAAAAATAACACATAAAGTAAAGTAATGATTTTTACATAGAAAAGAATCATAGAATTTATCTAAGGTAATGCTTTATGAATTTGAAATTGATAAATAATTTAAATAATAATATTTGAATAGTACAGATATGTAATGCATATTTGATAAAACATATAACAGGAATTACATTAAGTAAAGTATAATTACAGTCAATTATTTGTTTTACATTACAAAGATACATTAATTTTATAAAGCTATTAAGCAATGCTAATAATAAAGTAAATATATGATGATACATTATAAATGGTAATGCTTAATTAATGTAGCTATTTAATTGGTAGAGCTTCATTGTTTACACATGCTACATAAATAGTCTTGACATATATTGTTATTTGTAGTAATTAAAGTACATTACTATTAATTTTAAGTACATCTAAGTTTTGGAAAAACACACTGTAATATTATTAATATAGCATTTGAAGGAATGTAAAATTGCTTATTAGGTACATGAGTTAATAACAGTGTAAGCCTCTTATATTTGTATTTCTTATTTTTATTTTATTTGTTGTCATAAATTCTAAACTGTAAATAGTGTAAATAAATTTTATTTGAAGTTATTGTAAATAAATTTGTTAATTTGTTTTTAAAAGTGTGTCGAGTTTCATTATTTTTACCATAGCATTTGACATCAGATGATTTGAAATAAATATAATATTTGCACAAAATTGAATTTATTATTATTATTTAGAAATGAATACAATATTTGCTTACTACCATTTTATAAGAATTGATTGACATGAACATAAAATATTGCAATGGTCATAAGATGATTATAATGCACATTATAAGAATACAATATTGTTTATTGCCACATATTATTAATTATAAGATTTTGATTTATTCTAAAATGAAGATACCATATGAAATAAAAGATATACATAGGATTGTTTATTCATTTAATGATTGATTATATCATAGAAATAGATGAGATTAAATTACACTTTAAGATTAGTATTATTTATTATTATTATTTAAATAAGTTAGGTGTATTTAAGTTTGATATAAAATCCCACATCATACTTATTTACATGAGTTATTATTATTTTAAAACTGAGAAGAACCTGAGATTATTTAATTATATTTTAAGTTAAAAGTTAGGAATTATTTTAGTATTATTAAAGATAATTAATTTCATTTAAAAGTCATAAGAATGCTATAGATGTAGTGGTAAGATGATAAGGTAGTGGTAGTATTCTTATGCCATTGAGACAGTATCTTAGGAGATATTGACTCAGTGTAAATCTGCTTATTACTTTGTAACTTTACTTCGCAGTCTCATAATTTTTATAAATACTTATTTAATTAGTATAATCTAGAACTATATTGATTTGGATAATTGATAATAAATTTAATTAAGATGTGATAATATAAAAGTATATTAAAGATAGGTATGCAAATTTTAATTAAGCATAATAATGTAACTGAGCTAGTTGTATTTTAAACTATTTTATATATCAAGAAGTAAGGTACAATATATAATCAGTGCTCAGTTTATATTAAGATAGAAAATCCTTTAATAGAAAGACTTCAACCCCCTCCAACTCTTCAGCCATCCATGCCAGTGAAAATCTGATGATAGAATTGCCAAATCCCACGCTGAAGCCAATATTGTTGTCATGCCCATGTTGACCTTAAGTCACTCTGACTTCTCATGTGTAGGACAGTATCAATTTAAATACATAGAAGAGGGATGGTCAGAATGCAGGCGTAATACTAAGATTTGAAATACCAGGCACTCTTATACCTGGAGCCTAATTCTAAATATAGAGGATTTAAACACAGACTTTCAAGTCCTTTCACTATCTACATTATTGCATGCTATTGATACACATGCCCACACACATGCAGAAAAGATAAATAATCACTAATGTATGAATTTTGTGCTAAACCAGCACTCATCATTTGGTCTAGACTACCATCTCCCATACATGTTTGTGCCTGTCCATTAAAGTGTAAGGATTTTGCTATCTTAATATAAACTGGACACTGATTATATATATATATATATGTATGGGAGATGGTAGTCTGGACCAACTGATAGTGCTGGTTTAGCACAAAATACGAATATTGGTGATTATTTATCTTTTCTGTATGTATGTGTGGCTATGTGTATCAGTAGTATGAGATATTGTGGATAGTGAAAGGGCTTGAAAGTCTGTGTTCAAATTCTCTATGTTTACTATTAAGCTCCAGGTATAAGAGTGCCTGGTATTTCAAATCTTATATAATTTAAAGTTTTATATATTTAGCTCGTACATAGGGGTTATAATTGCTTTATAGTTACGTTTTTAGGCATTTCATTTCGATTTTCAAGTTATTATCAAATGTCTACATAATATTTTATGAATAATTTTGTTATTGCTTGAATATATAATGTAATTGTGAGTAACGTATTTCAAATGAAAATGTTTTGTGATGTGAATAAATCTATGTGGATGACTATTTATTCAGGTTGATATAAAAAACTTTTTAGAAAAAATAAAACTAACCAAGTGCAGTACATTTTTCAATAAATTTAAATGTTTTTTAAATATATTACCAAACCTTTAAGTCACTCTTAATGACAATATAATTGTTGGCGCCCGTGGTCAAACCCATAGCTTTGTTCTAAATCGAGATAACAAACTAATGTGATATATTTTCAAAGTATTGAGTCTAGCCAACCATTCAAAATTTATTGATGTGTGTGATTATTATTGTATATAATCTTAAAAAATAAGCAAATTCACTTTTCTTCTTCGCACTTCAACAATACCTTCTATTTTTAAACCAGGGATGCCCAACCTGTAGCTCGTGAGTCACATGTGGCTCGCGTAACTGTTTAATGGGGCTCGAATTGCACTCTCCTCTAAAAAGTAAACATTTTTACAATACAAACAATAACGATATGCAGTGTCAGGTTTCACAATAAATAAAATATATTTTTCCTGTAATTATAATTCTATATGTATGTTACTAAATTTTTAATAAATAAAATGTATTTACATTTTTTTTCTCTTTTAACATATTACACCATTTTTTTTTTTTGCTGTACACACGTTTGGTTTGGTGCTATATATAATATTGTGTTTAGTGCTCTTGCATATATTGTTGTTTTTATCGAGAAAGATCCTTGTAGACGTTTGTTTTGGTGCTGTATATATCTTGTGTTTAGTGGTTAAAATAGTTTTTATCAAGATAGATCCATGTACACGTATATATTTTTGCTGTATATATCGATGTTTAGTGCTGTAAACAGTTGTTTTTATCCGTGTACATGTATATAATTTGCTGCATATATATATTGTTGTTTAGTGCTGTAAATAGTTGTTTTTATCGAGATAGATTCGTGTACACATATATATTTTGCTGTATATATTGATGTTTTCATCAAGAAAGATCCGTGTACACGTTATTTTGGCCACATTAGAATCGACAGGATTGATACCAATGTGAATAGGCCGCCCCCCCCACCCTATCTCCCTACATTGCAGGTTTAGATACCCAAGTACCATATTTATAAATGTAATATGAAAAATGTAATATATAATTGTGGCTCCCCAAATTTTTTAAATTCTCAACTGGCTCACGTCAGGTTAAAGGTTGGGCACCACTGTTTTAAACAGTAAGATTTTTCGTCCTAACACATGAACTGTACTGTTTTTATATTGTCTCAACGATGTCTTGTTGAGTACTGAGAGAACTCTCAAACTAAACAAACACAAAGATAGGGAATTTTAAAGAGGAATGAAGTGGCCATCTTATCTTTAAAGTAATCTCTAGTAATGTAGGCCAATCTAAAGCCAGCAAATAAAATTAAATATTACATAATTTTTTTAATATTTCCAAATATTAACACATAGTAAGTTTAAAAAAGTTTCATGGGAGTTAATGTGCAGAAAGAAATAATGGAAGTAAGCAGAAACACATCTTCAAGTTCTTTAAAGTGAGATGCTTTATATTGACCTATATAACTGGAAAATAGATCTAAAGATAAGACAGAAGCAATCTTATCTTTTTAAAAAGTCTATCTTTTGTCTTAATTCGAGAGTTTCACAATGTCCAACAAGTCCTTGTTGAGATATAAAAACAGCACAACATGTATTAGGATAAAAAATTCTTACTGTTTAAATTAAATATTATTTCTGCACTAGTAAATTAAACAAAATATTATATAAATGCCCAATTTATTAAATTAATCAAATCTGATAGTTTCGAATTGAACAACAATCTTCTTTAGAACAGAACTGAAGAAGATTGCTGGTCAACTCAAACTTTGTCAGATTCATTAATTTTAATGAAATAAACATTGTAAAAGTAATAAGAAAGGCAGATTTGTTTAATTTTTTTAAATATTTTTCTAGACATAAAGAATAAGTTGATAATATATATAATCTTATTAATTTGATCATAGTACAGCTTAGATAAATTTACTAATGATCTTTTACACATTACTTATAGAATTCTTTTTATATAAAAGCATTATTTTAACTATTAAAAACTTAACTATTGTCAGCTATATTAATTTTAATATGAATTATTGCACTGCTGTTACTGTCCAAGATAAAAAAATTTTATAATCATGTTCCTTATAACTTTAATTTACTATTTTGTCAATTCACTAATTATTTTTCCTACTAATCTTAATTCCTTCTGGTTTCTTTCTTCTGTCATTTTAAAATAAAAATTTATGTCAAGTGTTAGTGGTCGAGAGGTCAGCACAGCTGCCTTACAAGCAGTTATCCTGGGTTAGTGAGTTCGCTTCCCAGAGATAATTCTATGACACATGAGAAAAGAATATTTATGTTATTAAAGTTGATTTTTTAAAAACTTCAACATCATTTATACTATTTAAAACTAAATAAAGTAATTTTCATGATTTGTTTGCTTTTGTCTCTTATATATGAGATAATATTCATTAAAACTTTTAAATACATACAGATTTTCTGATATATAATTTTCCATACTTGTAAATCATCTTATATATAATATTATTTTTTATCTTTTATCATTTAAATTGTTGTGTTATTTAATAATCTGTTCAAGTCTGGTATCAATTATATATTATATCAAAGTCATCATCATCAGATGAAACCAGTCATGAATAAGCTTGCCTATTCTAACTCTAAGATAAATAAAAAGATAAAAAAATAATATACTAGAGATGAATTTTACAATGACTACATAAACTAATCTGTGAAACAGAAATATTACCACATATAGAACATACTAAACCACTTTTCTGTTTATCTAATATTTTGTGATGCTATCTTTTAATTTCTTCTATAGCAATTTTTTTCTCTCTGAAGACTTCAACATATATTGTAGCTCTATATTGTGTTTTATCCCCAACAATGTTTTTGTAGTGAAAGTAATCAATATTGCATTTGTGAGAGTATAATTGATGTAACTTAGCAATGTATTCAAAGCCTGCCTCTTCCATTAAAATCTTATTCAAGTTCATCATAAAATACATTTTTTTAAGGAAAATGTGATTTTGCAACAGAAAGCCATTATGAAAACTGAAGTATTTATTGATCTGGCTTATGTTCCTGCCAATATATTTTTAGAATTTTATGAAGCATTGTTAAACATAATTTTTCTAATGTTTTTTTTTGTTTTAATCCAATGTAAGATCTAAGTAGTGAAGTTATTAATCCTCCTGTATTCTGACATACTTCTTTGTTTTCACTAGGTTTAAGCTTTCAACTTTCATGTTGATATTAAATCATTATTATTTATCAGAATATAATAAATTTGATCTTATTTGATAAATATGTTTATTTAGAAATTAAATACATTTTTAAAAATCACATTTGATTTTTGGAATTATTTTAAAAATTAGATTTAATCAAAATCAAATGCTGTCACATGATCGAATTTCAGGTAGAGTGGATTCAATTTGCAAAATGAATGAAATCTTTGTTTAATGTTTGTTTAAAAATCTGAATGAATTATTTTTAATAACTACTAAATCTATTAATTTATGCTTTAAAAGTTTATTTTTTTTGTAATTTTTACAATATTGCTAAATATTATAACAATCTGCTGAGTGACCCCATTTCTAGACAGCTATTTCCTGTGACCTCAATCTCTATAGTAACAATATTCAGAAAAATATATTCTTTTATATTTAAAAATAAAACATTTCTCTAAATAATAAATATGTAATAACTTTTATTTTTGATTTCTAATAATTATTACACAGATACAATACAAATATAATCATAAACTTTCCAAAAAAATAGTTTTTAGACCATCATAATATTTTCACAAAGTAATCTTGTAAAGTTTGAGATTGTGAAATATATAATGGTTACCCTCCATCATTGTGGACCTAGAAATGCTTTGACAGACTGCATATTCAATTTTTCCTTCCATACTTTGAACTTTTTTAAAATTAAAATATTAGAAAATAAATATCTGTGGATTTTAAGGCTGTAAAAAAAAAGTTTTGCAAGGGAGTAAAAAATGCAAATTTAACTTTCAGAAAGCCCAGATAAAGTTCAACTGTTTCACAATAAGACCTGTTAATAGTTTGTTGCTCTTATCTGAATTAAAGAATTTATAGATAAATAAATTCAATTGGACAATATAAAATAACCTATAAAGATAATAAAAACAGAAGACAACAATAGATTAATAAAATATATGCACATTATGGTATAGATAGTATAAAATTAGTTAGCCATAAATAAATGATGATTTATACAACTTGATGTAAATAAGTAGTAATCAACTTCAAAAAATGATTTATTAACCGTAATGATTCTATTTCAAGCTTCTACTCTTAACATTAGTATCCAATTTGAAATAATCTCAGAATTAAAAGATTAAGTATGACAAATAATACTAAATAAGAGAAAATTAAAATCTTTAATTATAGTTATTACTAATATTATGAATAAATAGCCAAAGTATTTTTTATTGGGTCCAATCCCACTATCTTAAGCAATTAACTATTACTATGGATATTTATATGAGAGGAGCAAAAGAAACAGTATTACTTTAAAGCAGTGTATCTTTAAAATAATGCATAGTGTGACCATACTTACTTATTAAAGTGATATGATTGAAGACAAAGAATAGGTAATTAACAAAATATAAAGTCTATTTATTAACAAATAAAACAAAAAAATATATATTATTATTAATTAACTCAATGCTTGTAACGATAATAAATTATCAACAATAACTCCTAATATTATCATAATGATTTAATTAGAAAAATAATTTCTAAATTTATTAATAACCCCATATATATATTGTAACGATCCGGAGAATAGTACTTAACGGAATCTGCACTATGGGGCGCCATCTAGGCATTAGAACCTAAACTAGAAAAATTTATAAAGTAGGCAGATACGTAAGTCAAAAAAAAAATTTTTTTAAAAAATATTTTGGTTCCGGTCGTTAGCCCATGTCATTAGCTCAGGGAGTAGCAGAGATTTAATAATATCATATCTTATCTAATTAGATTTCCAACATTAAAAAATAAACAAAGTAAGCCACTGCCAGTAATTAGGATAAACATTTATTTGCGCACATATATATAAGATTTAAAATTATTTTAGTATTAGTTTTACGCTTTAACATTTAACATTATTTTTAACTTTGATTTTTGACTTTAATTTACATTTAATTACTTATTATATTCTAATTTTACATTTTAATTAAGTTTGCACAGATAAATTTATGAAAAGCTTGTTTATAATGTTGAATATAGATCGGTTACATAGATTTCACAGTCAAAAACATTTCAAAGTAAAACATAAACGATCAAATATAAAATTATTGATTACTGACAATTGCAGGTGGGAATTTTATACGTATCCTAATAGTATTCACCATAAGATACTTTGCATTGTCACTAAACAATAACTTAAAAGACATCCAAATAAATATATTTTAGACAATCACCGTAAGGTATCATTATTTATCGAATGTCTATATATTTTGATCAAATATGAAAACCCAAAACATACTTAACCGATAACCAATCCATGCAAGCGTCTATAAACAACTTAAATTTAATGCATTTTTATTTAGGGTCAAGTATGAATAGACCACATAGATTTGCATTTGAAAATAAAATATTCTGTCCCTATTTAACCTTAGGCTAAAAATTCGTAGTCAAACTGGCATCAATCCATCTGATACATCGATGTATTCAATGTAATACGGAATACTGCAGCACCAAAATGTTAAGAGAAGATATTGACTCTTTACATTAGACAGGAATATTATCAATCTAACGAGAAGAACAATAAAAAACACTTCATAGAAAGGAACTGTACTTGTGTCTTATAATTTCTTCCATAGGCAAAACGGGAGAGTGTGGCATATGAAGCCATTCCCTGCCAGCAGCTAATATGGACTACATCTACTAACTACATCAATATATCCAATCCATTGACCCAATTTAACCACGAAACAAATAACCTAAGATTACCCTCCCCTAATATAACTTTACAAATCTATACAGCCATTCATGCCCGACTTAAGTTTAACATTTATATAATTAATTTAACGAAAAACAAAAAAAATCATGATAAAAACTTAAAGAATAAAAAATAAATAAATGGAAATGATTTTACATAAATAAGAAAAAAATACATCAAATAACACTATTAATAAAGAATTTAGTTTGGTCAGATAGGATTCTATTTGTAACAATTAAATACTAGGAAAGTTTAAAATTTAAAGTTCTTAGTGTTTTCAAATTAATATTGTTAGATTATATCTTAGAAAGTTCTTATGGTTTTAGAAATGTTAATCTTTTACAGTTGCTTGCCATTTGAAATCCAGCATTAAATTTCCTGATGATCCTGTGGTCCTCTGAATATAAGAAAAGCGATGTTTGTTTTCCATTTTATAACAACTGAAGGAATTGAACGTGCATCCTTCAATCTCTTCTCCCGCACCTCCGCACTAACATCTATCTGTCACATCGTAATAATCATAATAACTCCCTTCCGCTGGTCCTTAAGTTGCACCTCCAAGTTGTTGAAAATGTAGGCATCATTGGTTGACTACTGGAACAGTATTTTAGTAGCTTTCATAATTTTAGCAGAATGATCGGTCCAGAAAAGGTTCAGCAGCTCCGTTGAAGATTTCTCGGGACTTTAGAAACCGTAGCCAGATTCCTGATATTCTAGCCCTCTATCATGATGAAATACAAATTAATATGCACAGAGTTCACTGCACTACTCTACAACAAAGCTAGCCTTTTTTTTCCTGACTTTTCAGGGCTATATATACTGTTCACTGATGCCTCACGGCTAGCGCTCATTTTATTATCAATGTGTTTTTTATAATTAGTTGTTTTCAAATACATTCCCTCGATAAGGCTTTCAAACTAATTAGCTTGAATTCCTTCTCTAATTGAAAATGAATTCTTAAAATCTGGAAAATGATTTAATTAGAAAAATGAATCCTTATCTTTTTCCAATTCATAAAGCTTTACTATTGTTTTTAAGAATTTTAAAGCTTATCAAAGGAATGTAGCTTTTAATCACCGAAACTTTACAAATTATTTAAAGGTGAAAAAAAACAAGTATTCCCGATGCAATGAAACTTTCGAACAATTATATATATTTAATATTTACAAATATATATACGCACAATCCACGCAATTTAATATATATGAATTCATGAATATTTTATCATGAATTTATTTAGAGAATTGATCAAATTTAAACTAAACTAATTAATTTTTGCTACGCATTTGAAATAAGTTATTCATTATGGAAATTAGCGTGGATTGAACGTATAAAGCCCCATTGCATCGGAAATTTAAGGTTAGTATTAGGGTAAATAACATGAAGCTAGGATCGAACTCAGATCCGACTGCTTCAATAT
>JAQFVV010009451.1:0-12702 GCA_028023455.1 Epiperipatus broadwayi | reverse complement strand
AAATTTATTCTGAATGATTGAAATTATTTTAAAAGTATCTTACTATTGCCTCCAATTTAAAATAGCCCTGTAATTATTTCTGAAAGAATAAAGAATTCCAATTAAGTAAAATCTATTATAGCATTTTGTCAGTATATGGTTCATACATATATATTTTTATTTGTCAAAATAGTAAAAAAAATTCGATGTATAATTTATTATGCTTTATATTGTCAAACTTCATCAGAAGTGAGTTTGATATTCAATGCCCCATCTATGTTAATTAAAAGTCTTATTTTGTAATCTTTCATAAACTATTTAATAACTTTATTGATAAATGAAATATTTTTAAAGTGTAGAAAACAACTTATATTTTAAAATTTAATTCTTGGCTTCCTTTTTCTATATTATGTTTTATGATCCATTCAGTAATTGCCTAAGGCCTCTGGGACTTTACATCATGTTAGGGAGCTGATTATTTTAATCAGAAATTAAGTGATTAATTTTGTTATCTATCTATCTATCTATCTATCTATCTATCTATCTATCTATCTATCTATCTATCTATCTATCTATCTATCTATCTATCTATCTATCTATCTATCTATCTATCTATCTATCTATCTATCTATCTATCTATCTATCTATCTATCTATCTATCTATCTATCTATCTATCTATCTATCTATCTATCTATCTATCTATCTATCTATCTATCTATCTATCTATCTATCTATCTATCTATCTATCTATCTATCCATCTATCTATCCATCTATCTATCCATCTATCTATCCATCTATCTATCCATCCATCTATCTATCCATCTATCTATCTATCTATCTATCTATCTATCTATCTATCTATCTATCTATCTATCTATCTGTCTGTCTGTCTGTCTGTCTGTCTGTCTGTCTGTCTGTCTGTCTGTCTGTCTGTCTAAGGCATTAATGTTTTATAGCTACAACCATTCATTTATTATTTTGTTTTGCTACTTACTCATCAGGACCTTCGGAAATTTAACTATGACCCGTCCAATCTTTCACCCTCCCTCAAAGTAGACATAGTTCATACCAAGGGATTCTTTTTGGACATTGCTATTAAAATGTGTATGGAAAGTCCAGCACATCAAAACTATTTTATTATTATTCAGAGACATGCTTTGGCTAGAGGGCCAACATTTTTCTTATCTACCTGTACATATCAGGAATTTCTTTTAGTAAAGCCACCCAGAGGTTCATAACAGACCTCATTTATTTTTGTTGTAATCTATAATAGCATATTGCCTTCTTCATCATTTTATATCTTTATTTAGCAAACCTGAAATGCTCTCTGCCATGATGGCACGTCCTTCACAAACAAATTTCATAATTAATTAAATCTGACTGTATAATTGTCAATTATTTATTCAAGAACTATTTTGCTTCCCACACTCATTATATACAAATGATCTTAAATGTATTAGTGTTTTAAATGCCCATCTTTTATGTCTTGTAATATATATATAAAACAGATTTATTTGTAATATCTTGAAGAGGGCTAATAATATTTTATTGCTGATTGGTTTTTGGCCAACCAATTAACAAACTTTTACATTGTTTGTCAAAATCACATCAAAACGAATTAAAGAAAATAACCAAGTTGTATAAACACAGATAACTTATTTTGTACTAAATTCCTTAATAAATTCCTATAATATTGTTATCTTAAATAAGCTTAGTTTGTCATCACTCCCATTCTCTAAGGTTAATTACTCTATTTATTTAAATATTTCTTTGATTTAAATTTACTTCTTTGTAATATTGCCATAAAGAATTATCATTATTATGGTTCAAACCATTAGTAATCGATCAAATCATATCTGTACCATTCTGCAATTGTCAGAATGCATTAAATCATTAATTTTTCATTAGTCAGAGAGGCAGTAGTTTAGGCAAATAGGCTAGGATTCATCCTTGTCCTGACATATGTATCTTGTGCATGGTTGGATTCAAGGTACTTTTGCTTGGAATATTGGTCTTGTTGAATGAATACACGAATTTGACCAGCACATAGGCTGCAGTTTTTTTCTGAGTTTGATGCCTAGCATAGGGCTCGAATCCATGACCCTGAGATTAAGAGTCTCATGCTGGACTGTTGATATATAAATCTTGTCTAAGGACTATTATCTAATAGTAACTAAATGAAGTAAGAAGACTAAAGTTAGTAGAATGAGGAAGATAAGAAAGAATTGCTAAGAAAATAAATCATTTAATAAGATGATAGTTTAAGAATTGTATTTTCAGCAGAGTAATAAATTTAGAAGAAACTAAAGGCTTGCAGATCTCAAAACAGTTACCATTCCAATAATAATATAATAAACCTTGGTCAGCAAACACTTGGTCAGCCTCTATTGTCACTGGACACCCAAGTAAAATGTTTTTTTTTGTTGTTTTTTTCCCCTAGTTGAGGGATATGAAGCTGGAAATATAGTACATATTACTGCTTCATCTAGTACCAATGTCATCAGCACTAGTCTGGGTTTGAACCCAATCTTTATTAACTGACACCCACCTCATAATAGGTGGTAGTGTATTTTAATCAATATTATCTTTTATATTTCAGTAATCTTATTTTATAATTAAAACTAACTTTTTATATTAGTTTATTTATTTTATATTTGTAAAAATGTAGTGTGTTTATTTTATTAAATTGAATTGAATCCTAGATATCTATAAAATGTTACAAATATTTCAAATTTTTTTTATTAAAGTTCATTTTCTTCAATTAATTAGTGGGTAACATTTTATATTTATCTTTTAATCAATGTACACTTGAGAATCAATTATTTAAACAATGTAATATTTTTAAGAAATATTTTGTAAATTTCTGCTTAAGTTTATGTTAAATATGTTTGAAAGTCATTGTACCAAATTCCTAAAATTTTTCTGAATAAAATCTACATTTTTGTTAATCTAAATCTTAATTAAATAGATTTTGTTAGTACAATGACTGATAAACTTAATATGCTTGTTGTTGTTTTTTTTAATTAGCAAATCAACCCTTGGGGCATGTTCATGCAGAGTTAGAGATTTTCCCTCCAAAGCAGGCACCAACCTCACAGAACTGCTTAGAGTGATTAAAATTGGTGGAGGTCAGTGTAGATTTAATCTTTTAGATAAAGCCAGATCACATAAATAGTGGATCTTTGATAAGAAGGATTATTATTGAGTTTACTGGAGAGAAGTGATTAATCTATATATACATCATGCCTAAAGAAATGACAGGGTGAAAAGATCAGTCGTTTGCTTCTCAGAGGTCTGTTCCACCAACTCATCCATGCCTTTCCAGTGCTTAAACATCTAGCCAGAGACTGTGTTGAGGAAGCCTGCAAATAATCTGACTGTATAAATGTCTGTTTCCAGCCATGGAATGTGTACTGATTGATTCTGAGGTAACGTCCAATTTGCCGCAAGCCATTGATTCCATTTTACTTGTTTTTCAAATTAATACTAATGTATATTTTATATATCTATATAATGTTTATACGGCTTGGTTTAAAATGCGTCTTTTAATTTTATTAAATTTAAAATATCAATTCTTATAAAATCATATTATTTTGATGCAGCAAATTAAATTAATTTTGTTGGTTTATTTAGAATGTTTAATTTACTGAAATTTCCAAGTCCAAAATTCAATGAGCTATTAACTTTAAATTTTCTCCCTCTTATTTCCCAGTCAAAATCATTACAGGAGACTTACTTTTTGTCAATTAATTAATAGAAAGCTCATTCAGTTTTGTACATCATATATAAATTTATTCTGAATGATTGAAATTATTTTAAAAGTATTACTATTGCCTCCAATTTAAAATAGCCTTAATTATTTCTGAAAGAATAAAGAATTTTAGTGAATCAATTAAGTAAAATCTATTATAGCATTTTGTCAGTATATGTTTCATACATATATATTTTTATTTGTCAAAATAGTAAAAAAAAATCGATGTATAATTTATTATGCTTTATATTGTCAAACTTCATCAGAAGTGAGTTTGATATTCAATGCCCCATCTATGTTAATTAAAAGTCTTATTTTGTAATCTTTCATAAACTATTTAATAACTTTATTCCTAAATGAAATATTTTTAAAGTGTGGAAAACAACTTATATTTTAAAATTTAATTCTTGGCTTCCTTTTTCTATATTATGTTTTATGATCCGTTCAGTAATTGCCTAAGGCCTCTGGGACTTTCCATCATGTTAGGGAGCTGATTATTTTAATCAGGAATTAAGTGATTAATTTTGTTAGTGATCCACTATATATATATATATATTATAACATTTTCCATTTTGCTAGGCCTCTACATGCTAATATAAACTGCGCGTGAGTTGATCAAGCTATGTCAAAAAAGAAGAAAGTTATATTTTTATTCTAAAAACATAGCTATATTTCCTGATCAACTTGGCCTATTAATTGTTGAGAATTGTGCTATTGATGAAATCAGCTTTTAATTTATTTAATCTGGGTGCCAGAATTCCTAAGAATTCGCTGAAATTGTCATGTAACATCTCACAAATAAAAAAAATACTTTTAAACTAATCAGTATTACATCATACCGTAACGAGAATTATTTTCTCCTTTTTGATTATTATTCCTGGGCTTGTTTAAACATATTGGCAAGGTAAATTCTGTTTTAAATCTTATTAAACTAATAATAAATTTAATATTAATAAAAAATAACTATTATTAATAATGCACAATGAAAAGGTTGATAAAAGTAAAATCTCTTTTATTCTAACAAACTAAAAATATTTATAAGTTAAATTACGAATTAACTAAACAGGAAAATACACACACACTAATCCAGATAATGGATCGATTAACAAAAACAGTTAGATTAAGCAATTAAAGCAATTTAATAATGTCCCAAGATCTTGTATAAAATTCTTTATTAGAAAGTCCCTTGAATATGAAAAGAAAAGTCTATATCAGGATGGTAGTCTAAGCTTAGATAAATAATTGTTTGCAAACTTTTAAGTCACTATCAGGAACATTTATTCTTAACTTACCGGTAAGTTCATGTATGTTTATGGGATCCCAGATCAAGAGAATTTCCATTGGTCTCTCCTGCCGGCGTCTTCCATTATTGTTCTGTTCTATAGCTGGAGAAAAGGCACGGTTGTAGTGACTCTTTTATTGCAAAAAGTGGTCTTCACTAGTCCCGTTTCCATGCTTGTGTGACAGCTTGGTACAGCAAGGGGCATACCTGTGTAGAAGTATATTTCTTGCCACAGGTTATGCTCGCAGAAACCTCCAACTTTCAGAGACATAACTAGAAGTTAAAGAGAAAACCCAGATTGAAGTTGTCCTCTCCTTTTTATATCACGATCCAGTATATGAAACTTCTGCGCATTCTTTTGTCTTTTTATCAGCATATAAGATAATAATCTTGTACACTCTCTCTTAAATTTAAATTACAAAGTCTTAATTTTTTTAGCATTATTCTTCCATCTTTAATTAGCTAAAATATTTTTCTTTTAGCTTATACTTTTGGAATTCTTTTAATTTATCTTGATTAGTAATCTGCATGTCATTTATTCTTTCCAATTTTTATTTCCAATTAGATAAAAAAAAATAAGAATGACAATTTTAACTTTCATTGCACGTTTTAACAAAAATTATACTAATAAAAAAAAATCTAAATTTACTTTTTTAGCTTTTACCAAATGCCAATATATTTGCAACGTATATAATTAAATGTTACAATATATATATATATATATATATATATATATATATGTAACATTTAATATATATATATATATATATATATATATATATATATGTCTAAGGCATTAATGTTTTATAGCTACAACCATTCATTTATTATTTTGCTTTGCTACTTACTCATCAGGACCTTCGGAAATTGAACTATGACCAGTCCAATCTTTCACACTCCCTCAAAGTAGACATAGTTCATACCAAGGGATTCTTTTTGGGCATTGCTATTAAGATGTGTATGGGAAGTCCAGCACATCAAAACTATTTTATTATTATTATTCAGAAACATGGTTTGGCTAGAGGGCCAACATTTCTCTTATCTACCTGTACATATCAAGAATTTCTTTTAGTAAAGCCACCCAGAGGTTCATAACAGACCTCATTTATTTTTATTGTAATCTATAATAGCATATTGCCTTCTTCATCATTTTATATCTTTATTTAGCAAACCTGAAATGCTCTCTGTCATGATGGCACATCTTTCACAAACAAATTTCATAATTAATTAAATCTGACTGTATAATTGTCAATTATTTATTCAAGAACTATTTTGCTTCCCACACTCATTATATACAAATAATCTTAAATGTATTAGTGTTTTAAATGCCCATCTTTCATGTCTTGTAATATATATATATATAAAACAGATTTATTTGTAATATCTTGAAGAGGGCTAATAATATTTTATTGCTGATTGGTTTTTGGCCGACCAATTAACAAACTTTTACATTGTTTGTCAAAGCCACATCAAAATGAATTAAAGAAAATAACCAAGTTGTGTAAACAAAAATAACTTATTTTGTACTAAATTCCTTAATAAATTCCTATAATATTGTAATCTTAAATAAGCTTAGTTTGTCATCACTCCCAATCTCTAAGGTTAATTACTCTATTTATTTAAATATTTCTTTGCTTTAAATTCACTTATTTGTAATATTGCCATAAAGAATTATCATTATTACGGTTCAAACCATTAGTAATCGATCAAATCATATCTGTACCATTCTGCAATCGTCAGAATCCATTAAATCATTAATATTTCATATAAACTCTTTATTATTTTGAGTCTCTATGTGAACCATGACCATCACAAACATTATCCATTAGTCAGAGAGGCAGTAGTTTAGGCAAATAGGTTAGGATTCATCCTTGTCCTGACATATGTATCTTGTGCATGGTTGGATTCAAGGTACTTTTGCTTGGATTATTGATCTTGTTGAATGAATACCCGATTTTGATTGGCACAATATATATATATCTCTATTTATATGATATATTTCTTTACTATATATATATATATATATATATATATATATAGTAAAGAAAATATCATTCATGACAATGGTGTTTTTGGTCTTAAAATAAGAAGTTAAAACCAATAAATGCATCATATTGATTTAAGAATGTTGATGATCAACCCATTCTTTTTTTTCCCATGTGAATAATCACACAATAAATGTCTACATCATCAGAAATATATGCAGTGGATTTTTAGGCATTTTCTTTGCTTGGTTTCTTTAAAGCCTCACAGTTGAGACAAAATTTCTCTTTTCAATTACATGGAAATTACTTTCTGCAGCTAAAATGTGTTTATCTTATATATAAAATCTGTAATTTCTCTGTTGTGATTGGTGAATGAAAGTTTGTCGATGACATCACAACCATTATGTTTATGCAAATGAAGTAATTCTGCCATTAAATAAAAAATGCTGGGAAAAATCAGTATGCATGCTCCTATCTATAGAGATATAATATATATTTCATGGTAAAGCTTTTCATCCAGCAGCAGGAACAGCTATAAATGTCAATTCATAATTTGACATTAAGGCACCCAGAGCTTTTATGATCTGTCAATCCCCTCATATAGTTCAGATGAATAACATACTTAATAATGTTACCCAATTTTTATAAATTAGCAATGTATAATAAGAACCATTTACATTAAATCTTAAAAAATAAAAAAGCAACCAATTAAAAAAAATACAAATATTATATTTAATAAAAAATATATAATAATGACCAGAATTTTTGTATTCTGTCCCAGCTAGCTGCAGAAACACCCTCAAATGCTGATTCATAATTCAACATTAAGGTAATCCATTGTTCACAGTCTGTCAATCCCATAATATAGTTCAGATAAATGACATACTTAGCAATTTTAATGAAATTTTATAAATTAGCAACATTAAAAAACATATTTACATTAAATCTTAAAAAATTGTTAAAGCAACCAATTAAAAAAAATTACAAAGATTATATTTAATATAAAAATGACAAAAATGACAGGTGTTTTTGTATTCTGTCCAGACAACTGCAGAACAGCCTTAAATGCTGATTCATAATTCAACATTATGGTGTTCTGTGCTTTCATGGTCTGTTAATCCCCTAATATAGTTTAGATGAAAGACATACTTAGCAATTAATAAATGGTAACTATTTATTCAGAGGCCACTCCAGTAAACATTTAAAGCTGTAAAGCTATCAAATATAATAGCAATATTTGAAAATATACATTTTAATTTAGATTTATTAAAATTTGGAAATTTATTTATATAATATTAAAATGTTTTGTTTAATTTACATTAAATTTAAAAAAATAATATTGATAAAACAATAAATTCTATAGGAGCAATGGTCACTTTCATTAAAAAAACATTCTGAAAAAACATACTTTTAACTACAGAAATATAGTATTTAAATCATTAAGAAAATCTGATTACAATGTGATATTTAGTGAGGAAGAAAAATAAATGCTACAGTAATGAATTAACATATTATTATGTTTATGTGAAGACTTAATAAAAAATGCTCAGAAAAAATCAGTATAAGGTCTTTGAACTACAGAGATGTAGTATTTAAATTGCAAAGCAAATGTGGTTGCAATACATAAATTCATGTTTGAAATGTGATATTTGGTAAAGGAAAAAAAAGATGCATTATACCATACTTACATTTAGTTTTTGTTGATGTATAATTGAAGGTGAAACACTGACCTTTCAGGATAGCTATATTTCTCATGTTTAATATATAATATTAAAATCTTTTGTTTAGTTTAATTAAATCTTAAAAAGTTTAGGCTAGCATTTAATTGAAGTTAAAATGATGGTCTTTTGGTATCACATTTAATGTATAATATTAAAATCTTTTGCTTAATTTACATTAAGTCTAAAACAAAAATTGTTAAAGCAGCCAATTAAAAAAAAGCATCAGGATTTACATAGCCTGAGTGCAGTCTGGTATTTATATAAAAATGTAAATATAGTTATATTTATATCAGAATGAAATAGTAATTGAAACACTAAATCAAAATAATTAATCTGAAATTTTGTTGAGGTAATAAAAGTTTTTAAATTAATAATATTTGTATTAAAGATTGTCTATCTATATTAAGTTTTGTGCATTGATAATTTTAAGAGAAAATTCCACTTTAGGAAATATAATTAGGCATTATAATATTTTCTGTTATTTTTATCAAATATAAATTTGATAAAATAATAGGCATGTAACATTTCAAGAGTGCAAATGATTATAGATGTGTTATAGAATTAGAAATATTTTACATGTTCTTGGACCAATTTCTTGTAATTATTTATAAATTTTTGGAAGACAAACAGTCCTCACAGTGTGATCTTTAAGATAATGTTTGAAAACTATGTAGCATCTCTTATGAATTTTTTGTCAAAAAGACATATAGATTTAAGATTTTGAAAATTAATTAACAAGGTAATGCTTGGTCAGTATTATTCCATCCTTTAAGTCAAAAAAAGAATAACATAAAGTAGAGAGCCTATTCATCATTTGTTGAACTTGTAAAGTAATGAAGCTTAGATTTATACAGATGTCGATTATTCTTTGTAAATCACTAAATGAGATTTAAATAAGGTTCCAATACTGTCTTGGTTTAATCAACCAGAATTCTTAAAGCTATAGTAAATAAAAATGATCTCTCAAAGTATAAGAATATATTGATTAAGGACATGGATATGTAATGGCATTGCACATTAGTCATACTATGTAATATATATTTTAGTTTATATAGGATGTAAATAATATGGAACTTACCAACGTCATATCTTTTTTCCAAATGTAAAATATATTATCTTAAATGAAAAGGAGTTGTGAGAATAAACTCCAGGCTAAATATGAGTACTGTAGATATGAGCTTATCAATAACAATGTTAAATATTTACATCCATAAACCATTGTTTATGGGTAAAATAACAAATAGCACTAACTATTTGAACTTTTATAATAAAAAAAAGCAATAATGATCAAAATATTTACACTTTTGCAATAAATTTATCCTCTATGAAACAATGTAAAGATTGACTTAATTGTCTTGAGCTAGATCAGTTAACATACCCGGAAAGAACCACAGATTTTTCATAAATTTATGACAAAACTATAGCCTATAGATAGCTGCCATATAAATTTCTAAATATGTATTGTTGATCCAATCATCATTTGCAATTGATTTAGGGTATGCAGAACAATTGAAATGTTTTTGTGTCTTTTGAAGATTATTATGGCATCAACAAAAAATATGAGCTGGACAATAATGCCAAGATTTAGTAGGAAACACCCTGTGTTTTGTTTTATTTATGTAACTAAAGATCACATAAAACTCAAACAAAAATGATACAAATAATAATCCTTGTGGAATACTATGACTGAGCTTGAAAGGAATGGATAGATACATATAATTTAATGGAGTTATTATAAAATAGTCCTGAGTTACAATTACAAAAGTAATTGTATACTTATAATTATCGATGTTATGAGATAAATACATATATTTAATTTATTAGATCAAAATATAAATTTTGAGTTGAGATTTTATATAATCTATTTATTTATTCATCTTTGTGAAAAGATCATTTTTTGCACTTATTGAATAGCCAGGTGCACCACCCTTTATGATAAAATATGCAGAGAAAAATTGGGAGAATAAATTGATTCTGCTTTCTTAGAATAATTTTTGCAAAAATATTTGGATCATGTGTAATTAAGTCATTTACTGAAGGGTAAGTGGTTGATTTTTTTGTAGGAAAAATGTTATGTTGCTTTGAAAGCTTGGGGTTTACAATTCTATTAAAGCAAAGCTTATTAAAACATTAGTGCTAAATAAAAATAATTGTGGTGTCAAAGCTGTTTAATGACATTAGTTGAAACAATGACTATGTTAAGAAAGTGTGGGTTTTATGATATGTGATTTTTTTGAATATATGTTATTTTTTAATATCTTTAATGAGTGTATTGGAAATTGTCTTGAATAGTGAGTGCATTTATGTTTAGGTGCTCAAGGAATTCCATGCTCATTTCTGTGCCTGATATGATAATGCCATTTTTTGATTAAATAGGTATGCCCTAAAGCTGAGAAAGAAATGATTATGCATAATTCATACTTATTTTTATTATCCTTGAAAGATATGAGTATGAAAGTTATAATGTTTAGATTACAAAATATGATTAATTGGTTCGCTTTGTTTTTCAGTTTGTAAGTAAAAGATTTTGCATCATCCAATTCCAAAATAATCCAAAGTGAGTGATTAATGCCATCCATACATTGCTTATAATATTTGTTTACACAACAATGTATCAGTTGATTGACACAACAGTTATTTAAGATGTTTATTAAAAACAATGAAATTTAAAATAAAAAAAAGTTTTTCAACTTACAATAATAATGACCTCGATTATTATGTTGGTAAATCTTTCATAATTATTTGAATATTACAATTATTTAAAAATGAAAGTATTTTAAATATTATTTTTTTCTATTAATTTTTTGTTTATTTATATTGATATTTTTTGTTATGCTTTATTATATATATTTTTATTGTTTTTTATTTTTTAATCATTTGAAATATTTATTACTTCGAAAAAGATTATAATAAATAATTGAAACCTAGCCATACGAAAAAATAAACTATATAACATAATTTTTGTTCACATTAGATTAGTTTTTGCTTTTTTCACATTATTTTGTTTCAGTAATAAAACAAGTTTTGAAGATACTGAAAAGAAGTGATTAAATACAGTGTATGTTAATAAATATTTAAACAGCACAGTTTAAAAAGAAAATGGAAAAGAAATTGCAATAATATTGGAATTAGGAAAGTTACTAAAGTATATAGTCAGTTTTTGGTCTTTAATCGTAATAAATTTTGAATGTAATAACTTTAATGCAAATAGTGCTTAGAATTTGATTAAACAAATACATTAACATACCATTCCCCAAACATTATGCATACATAATATGGTAATTAACAATTTATTAGTTTATTTCAACAGTTAATACAGATTAAGTAAAGTTAACACAAGTTTGAGTTTGACATCTATAAGCATATGGCACTTCTTGTATCACTAATGGAAATCACATCATATTACAATCATACTATCTTTTTTATTTTTAAATCAATATTGATCTGACTATCTCAGATTAAGTTGTAATATTTCTCTCTAACTACATATATTTAAATGTTAATTTTCCAATCATATGTATTAGTTATATTGGATAGAGTGGATGACTGTAGGGACCTTGAAAGTCTGGGTTCAAATCCTCTTTAATTAATCTAGGTTAAGTATATACATTATATTTGTATTTCATTATTATTATTTCATAGTAACATAACCATGAAATTTTTTATCTGGAAATTGTTTTTAGTGTGTAATTTGGAGAAAAATTCAAAGCTCACTGTCCATATTAAAATATCAAGAAATGGCATAGAAAGAAAATGTCATAACATTGTAACACAAAGATCTTCTCAATATAGACTGCCTTTTCACTTTCTCTTTAAAGCAGTTATATCTACTATGCTGCAAATTTGTTAAAAATTACTGAAAGCTCTTTATATAAGCTGGCATAAATTCAAAAGATTGAAGGTGAACAGTGATTGATTTATGTTATTATCCCATGCTTTGTAATGTTTGTAGCTTTTTCTAAAAATATGCATGCATATTCAT
>JAQFVV010009450.1:0-12706 GCA_028023455.1 Epiperipatus broadwayi | reverse complement strand
GTAATGGCGTTCAGTTACATATTGCTAGTAAATATAGTTGCATTATTCTTCAACATTAAAAAATCATTTGATTTTCTTTTTAATATGTTTTTGTGCAAAGTAATTTTATAATTAGATTTGTAATTATAAATATGTTTGAATAATAATTCAATTCAATTTTTTATTTATTTAATGATAAATATCAACAGCATTTAGCCAATTGTAGATTACACAGTAATGTAATTATTAGATACAAATCTAAATAAGCTTTAAAAAAAATAATAAAAAAAATAAATAATACCAATAAAATAGAAAAACAATAAAAAGCACAAATAAATAAAAAGGTAATATATCAAATGAAATTAAGGATAATATTTTTTATGAGTACTTTAGTGAATTGTTTAAAATCAAAATTAAAAACATCATCATCATCATAAGAAGAAGAAGAAGGAGAAAAAAGAAAGAAGAAAGAAGCGGCATTTTACATTGGTGGAGACATCCATGCTATTAATAGGAAAGACACCTCCTTCGAAATCTTGAACAAATGGGCCACATAATACTAGCTTATTTGAATATTTGCATATATTTTACTATACATTTTATAAGGCTATGAATATGAGGCATGGATCCTCAAAAACGTTTAGCTGATAAACTTTAATATTAATTTATATCTTCTTCTTTATTAACAATTATAAATAAGTGTTTGTGTTAAATAATAATAATAATAATAATAATAATAATAATAATAATAATAATAATAATAATAATAATAATAATAATAATAATAATAATAATAATAATAATAATAATAATAATAATAATAATAATAATAATAATAATAATAATAATAATAATAATAATAATAATAATAATAATAATAATAATAATAATGAAATATACAATGTCAACATTGATTGATATTACTTTTTTTCACTCTTTAAAAAAATGATGTTTCTTTGCAAGATTTAGATATTAAAATATGCATGACTGAATATAATCCTTGTTCTTTAATTAAAATAACATCTCTTTAAATCACTAACCATTCCCAAGTGTACATAATCTAGAAATTCTTAATTTATTTTGTCTATTTTTATAAAAAAATAGTGCAATTTTTTCTAATTTATTATTTTTATTTATACAGCATTTGTTATTCATATATTGTTAAATAAGCCTTACACTTGGAAGTTATAGTAATGACATCATTTCTATTATATTTTGTTTTACTTGTTCAAATATCAAAACAGTACTCAGTTTTAGATTCAAACTGGACCCTACCTATATCACTAGCAAATGCTTCTCATTGTTTGAGTGTATCAAGGCTAGATCTCTAACTGGGGAAACTTTGAGATTATTATTTATATTTTTCTATTTGGTAAGGCGTGTAAAAACAAATAGGATCATTATTTGTGTATAATAATAGTAGACATATTACAAGTGTAAGTTAAGAGTATCATGTCACTAAGACATTAAATGTAATTGAGATTTACTTATTACGATTAGAAAAGTATTATTTGTATTTATTAGAACCACATCACTCATTGGCTAGACTTTCACTAATTCATTAGTTCCAGTATTAAATTAATTTACCATCATATATGACTTGTTTATTCATAAATAAATGTATATTGATTATATGGATAAGGTCATCTATTTTGTCAATTAAAAAAAAACTATCCATATTTTATCTAACATTACATTAATAATATGGTATTGACACATGATCTGTTTACCCATTTGTGTCTTTTTTAACAATTGTGCTATAATATTTAGTTAATAGAGATATGATCTAAGACTATTTCCTTACATAATTAATATTAACACTTGAACAGGAATTTTAAAAAAAAAGTTTAATCACTTATCAAAGAGAGAAGTCAAATTATATTCAATGTTAACCTAATTAGTTTTTTTTTTTTTAATTCATATCCCAATAAAAAATTTAATAAATAAATTACTCAATTTACAGTTTTCATCATCTAATACCAGTGTAAAGGCAATCATTGCACTAAATAAAACATCCATACTTAACTGAAATCAAAACTTCTGCTATGACTATCTTACGACTGCTGAGGCTAAATTATCTAATATAAAGCACCATATTTAATTGATGAAATATTGTTCTCAATGAACAAGTTTTGTAAATTTAATCTTTTATTTACATTGAACTCTATGATATTGCAATAAAACATTAAACAATTGTTTCATAACTGTTCTGTTCCAAACTTGTATTTTGTAGATTTTAATCAAATTTTTTATTGTTTTATTTCCATTAAATGTTACAAGAATTAATATGAAATGTGTATAAAATCTATAGTCATAAGTATCAAGTAAAACAAACTATGGAATCTTAATCAATGAAATTTTATTTGTGTCTTTTACCTTTAAAAAGCTTTTCTGAATCTCTTCAGAAGCTTTAAATTCTCTCTTAAAATATCAACATTTGTAAAATACTAGAAGACCAACCATGGTATATATAAATTAATATTTTTTAACAGATGTTATTGATGAAATATTTTTACAAAGTGGAAAAATCTGTTCTACTTTATTTTTTAAAAAAAATCATGTGAGATATTAATAGTCAATAACCAATGAAAACAGTAAACTGTAAATACTTTTTGCATATTTGTTTCCTTATATATTATAACGTTTTCCGTTTTGTTAGGCCTCTACATGCTAATATCAACTGCACTCAAGTTGATCAAGCTATGTCAAAAAGAAGAAAGTTATATTTCTATTCTAAAAACATAGCTATATTTCCTGATCAACTCGGCCTATTAATTGTTGAGAATTATGCTATCAATGAGATCAGCTTTTAATTTATTTGAAAGGCGCCAGAGTTCTGCAAAAACCCACTGAACTCACATAGCATCTGGCAAACAAAAAAGAAAAAATACTTTTAAACTAATAGGTATTGTGTCATACCTTAACGAGAATTATTTTTTAAAATTATTATTCCTGGGCTTATTGAACACATTGGCAAAGGTAAATTATATATTTAAACATCACTAAAATAATATTAATAAATTTAATAATAATTAATAAATATTATTAATAACGCACAATGAAAAAGGTTGATAAAAGTAAAATCTCTTTTATTCCAACAAACTAAAAATATTTGTAAGTTAAATTACGAATTAACTAAACTGGAGAGAACATAAATCAATTTATAAAAAACAGTTGGATAAAGTAATTTAATAATGTTCACTTATTACAATTCACTTCCAAGATCTTGTATAAAATTATTTAAACAAAAGTCTCTTTAATAAGAAAATTAATGTCTATATCGGGATTATTTTAAGACTTGTTTGCAAATGTTTAATTTTGTCACAATCAGGAATAAGTAGTCTTACCTGTAAGTTTTAGTGAATTCACGCTGGTTGTAGATAACTATGCATAGTTTTTTGGGGTTGAATTGAGCTCATGGCCTTTGATTATTAGTTGATCTTGGTGCTGGTTCCATAGGCTAGTTGTGTAAGCTTCTCTGGTGTCCATTGGTAATGATGTCAGCTAAAGCTCCAGTCTACTCTTGTATGAATAACTTTTTCATCATAGAATGGTCTGGATTCTTTAATCCACAACCAACCAAAAGAATATCAGCTAAACCAAGACGTTCCTCCAACCGAATCCCTCCTTTTTATACTAGAGGTCCAGTTTTCAGACTTCTGCGCATATCTTTTGTTTGTCAAAATATACGTTGATAATCTTATATATTCTTTATAAAATTTATATTACAAAGTCTTTATTTTTTTCAGCATAATTCTGCCATCTTTAATTAGTTGAAATATTTCTACTTTCTTTTATCTAGATTGGTAATGTGTGTCTTTTGTTCTCTCCAATTCTAACTTTTTCTAATTACATAAAAAAAAAATGAAAGAATAATTTAACTTTCATTGTACGTTATTTTTTTTTAAAAAAAAAAATTAGTCAAAAAAAATCTAAATTTACTTTTATTTTTTTAGCTTTTACCAAATGCCAATTATTTGCAACGTATATAAATAAACGTTACAATACCACCAGTGCTAGGAGATGAGAATAAAATAGGGGGTTACACTAATTTTATTCTTAAGTTTTTAAATTCATATTCGTGGGTTTTTTTTTTTTAGTAGTAGCATGCTGATATGTCGTGTAGACTCATTCAACAAGCGATGTTCGGCTTTAATGCCCACTTTTAGGCCTAACATGGTGGGAATGGAAAATATTTCACATTCATCTGTGTCCTTTCTGCTTTAATGTAATATTAATGATAAGAAGCCCAAATTATAAGCACTAACAAGCGTTGCTCATCGTTTTGAGTCTTACAGGCTCGTGGAAACTTGGTCCAACTTGATCCACCTTCCGCATTATTGGGATCCCTGCTAGAAATAGTCTGATGGGCAGTAAAGGTGGTCTTATGTTAATATACTGCGTACTAGGACTCGGGGCTATGTTTTTCCCCTCTTCAGTAACCTCCTACCCGGTCAAATACTTGTGACTTACATCTACATCGGCCACGATCATGTTTTATTTTAGACATATCAAAAAAAATATACATACATTTTTTTTTTCTGGAAGTCATATTAAAAAAATATTTTTTTATATTTTAATAATCAGGGTTTAATTAGTTAGTTAGTTTTTTAAAAAAAAAAATTGCTATTTATTTTCCGGCTGTGAGTTTCTTTTGGGTCAACGTTGTAACATTCTTTATCATTACAACTTATCTCATGTTGTGGTAGTTAAATCGAAGTCCTAGTTGGGTAAGCCATATAACGTTTTCCGTTTTGTTAGGCCTCTACATGCTAATATCAACTGCATGCGAGTTTATCAAGCTATGTCAAAAAGAAGAAAGTTATATTTCTATTCTAAAAACATAGCTATATTTTCTGATCAACTCGGCCTATTAATTTTTGAGAATTATGCTATCAACGAGATCAGCTTTTAATTTATTTGAAAGGTGCCAGAGTTCTGCAAGAACCCATTGAACCATCACATAGCATCTGGCAAACAAAAAAGAAAAAATTCTTTTAAACTAATAGATATTGCATCATACCTTAATAAGAATTATTTTTTAAAATTATTATTCCTGGGCTTATTGAACACATTGGCAAAGGTAAATTATATATTTAAACATCATTAAAATAATATTAATAAATTTAATAATAATTAATAAATATTATTAATAACACACAATGAAAAAGGTTGATAAAAGTAAAATCTCTTTTATTCCAACAAACTAAAAATATTTGTAAGTTAAATTACGAATTAACTAAACTGGAGAGAACATAAATCAATTTATAAAAAACAGTTGGATAAAGTAATTTAATAATGTTCACTTATTACAATTCACTTCCAAGATCTTGTATAAAATTATTTAAATGAAAGTCTCTTTAATAAGAAAATTAATGTCTATATTGGGATTATTTTAAGACTTGTTTGCAAACATTTAATTTTGTCACAATCAGGAATAAGTAGTCTTACCAGTAAGTTTTAGTGAATTCACGCTGGTTGTAGATAACTATGCATAGTTTTTCGGGGTTGAATTGAGCTCACAGCCTTTGATTATTAGTTGATCTTGGTGCTGGTTCCATAGGCTAGTCGCGTAAGCTTCTCTGGTGTCCATCGGTAATGATGTCAGCTAAAGCTCCGGTCTACTCTTGTATGAATAACTTTTTCATTGTAGAGTGGTCTGGATTCTTTAATCCAAAACCAACCAAAAGAATATCAGCTAAACCAAGGCGTTCCTCCAACCAAATCCCTGTTTTTTATACTAGATGTCCAGTTTTCAGACTTCTGCGCATATCTTTTGTTTATCAAAATATACGTTGATAATCTTATATATTCTTTATAAAATTTATGTTACAAAGTCTTTATTTTTTTCAGCATAATTCTGCCATCTTTAATTAGTTGAAATATTTCTACTTTCTTTTATCTAGATTGGTAATGTGTGTCTTTTGTTCTCTCCAATTCTAACTTTTTCTAATTACATAAAAAAAAAATGAAAGAATAATTTAACTTTCATTGTACGTTATTTTTTTTTTAAAAAAAATTAGTCAAAAAAAAATCTAAATTTACTTTTATTTTTTTAGCTTTTACCAAATGCCAATATATTTGCAACGTATATAAATAAATGTTACAATACCACCAGTGCTAGGAGATGAGAATAAAATAGGGGTTTACACTAATTTTATTCTTAAGTTTTTAAATTCATATTCGTGTTGTTTTTTTTTTAGTAGTAGCGTGCTGATATGTCATGTAGACTCATTCAACAAGTGACGTTCGGCTTTAATGCCCACTTTTAGGTCTAACATGGCGGGAATGGAAAATATTTCACATTCATCTGTGTCCTTTCCACTTTAATGTAATATTAATGATAAGAAGCCCAAGTTATAAGCACTAACAAGCATTGCTCATCATTTTGAGTCTTACAGGCTCGCGGCAACCTGGTCCAACTTGATCCGCCTTCCCCTTTATTGGGATCCCTGCTAGAAATAGTCTGATGGGCATTAAAGGTGGTCTTATGTTAATATACTGCATACTAGGAATCAAGGCTATGTTTTTCCCCTCTTTAGTAGCCACCTACCCGGTCAAATACTTGTGACTTACGTCTACATCAGCCATGATCATGTTTTATTTTAGACATAACAAAAAAAATATACATACATTTTTTTCTTTCTGGAAGTCATATTAAAAAAATATTTTTTTATATTTTAATAATCAGGATTTAATTAGTTAGTTAGTTTTTTTTAAAAAAAAAAATTGCTATTTATTTTCCGGCTGTCAGTTTCTTTTGAGTCAATGTTGTAACATTCTTTATCATTACAACTTATCTGAGGTTGTGGTAGTTAAATCGAAGCCCTAGTTGGGTAAGCCATTATAACGTTTTCCGTTTTGTTATGCCTCTACATGCTAATATCAACTACATGCGAGTTGATCAAGGTATATCAAAAAGAAGAGTTATATTTTTATTCTAAAAACATAGCTATATTTCCTGATCAACTCGGCCTACTAATTGTTGAGAATTATGCTATCGATAAGATCAGCTTTTAATTCATTTGAAAGGTGCCAGAGTTCTGCAAGAATCCACTGAACCATCACATAGCATCTGGCAAACAAAAAAGAAAAAATACTTTTAAATTAATAGGTATTGCATCATACCTTAACGAGAATTATTTTTTAAAATTATTATTCCTGAGCTTATTGAACACATTGGCAAAGGTAAATTATATATTCAAACATCTCTAAAATAATATTAATAAATTTAATAATAATTAATAAATATTATTAATAACGCACAATGAAAAATGTTGATAAAAGTAAAATCTCTTTTATTCCAACAAACTAAAAATATTTGTAAGTTAAATTATGAATTAACTAAACTGGAGAGAACATGAATCAATTTATAAAAAACAGTTGGATAAAGTAATTTAATAATGTTCACTTATTACAATTCACTTCCAAGATCTTGTATAAAATTATTTAAATGAAAGTCTCTTTAATAAGAATATTAATGTCTATATTGGGATTATTTTAAGAGTTGTTTGCAAACGTTTAATTTTGTCACAATCAGGAATAAGTAGTCTTACCGGTAAGTTTTAGTAAATTCACGCTATAGTTTTTCGGGGTTGAATTGAGCTCACAGCCTTTGATTATTAGTTGATCTTAGTGCTGGTTCCATAAGCTAGTCATGTAAGCTTCTCTGGTGTCCATTGGTAATATTGTCAGCTAAAGCTCTGGTCTACTCTCGTATAAATAACTTTTTCATCGTAGAGTGGTCTGGATTCTTTAATCCAAAACCAACCAAAAGAATATCAGTGAAACCAAGACGTTCCTCCAACTGAATCCCTCCTTTTTATAGTAGAGGTCCAGTTTTCAGACTTCTGCGCATATCTTTTGTTTGTCAAAATATACGTTGATAATCTTATATATTCTTTATAAAATTTATGTTACAAAGTCTTTATTTTTTTCAGCATAATTCTGCCATCTTTAATTAGTTGAAATATTTCTACTTTCTCTTATCTAGATTGATAATATGTGTCTTTTGTCTCTCCAATTCTAACTTTTTCTAATTACATAAAAAATAAAAAAAAAACGAAAGAATAATTTAACTTTCATTGTACGTTATTTTTTTTAAAAAAAAAATTAGTCAAAAAACATCTAAATTTACTTTTATTTTTTTAGCTTTTACCAAATGCCAATTATTTGCAACGTATATAAATAAACGCTACAATATATATATCACTCCATACGTTCTTGTCATTGCAGCTGTTATTACTATGTGATTATTCATATAGTATACGAACATGGATGGGCTGCTCACCAACATGCATTAGCCAGCGTGGTGAGTTTATTGGCTTTTTACCTCTGAGTTTAAGATCAAGAAACACCATGGTCTTTCTTCTCAGTGCCTGATAAGGCAGAATGAATGTTTGTGTAAATGATAAATATTTTTCCAATACATATATACAATTATGACAGACAAAAAAAGCATGGCCCTTATTCCCAGGAGGCTGTAAAGTCACCAACCAAGGCAGCGGTTGGTGGCAGAAGGCAGAGGGTGCTAAGAATCCCCTGATTGCGGACCCAGGCTGCCATTTGATGACGACTTTTTATTCAGGTACTTACAACTGCAGATCACTTTCAAGTGAAGGAAGATTGCAAGAATTAGAAGAAGAACTGTCTTATATTAAATGGGGCATTATTGGACTTTGTGAAGTTAGAAGAAAAGGTGAAGAAACAATTGATTTAAAAAGTGGACATATACTCTATTATAAAGGCACACATATTGGAAATACAAGTGGAGTAGGATTCATTATAAATAAAAAGTGGAAGAACAATATTGTGGAGATTGATGGTGTATCAGACAGAGTAGCAAGATTAGTTATACAACTTAATAGCAGATACCAAATGCAGATAATTCAGGTTTATGCCCCAACAAGTTCTCATAGTGATGAAGTAGTAGAAGATTTTTATATGGATGTACAAAAGGCTTTTGATCAGAGTAAACAACATTTTAAAATTGTTATGGGAGACTTCAATGCTAGAATTGGTAGACAAATGAAAGATGAAATTGCTGTAGGTAATTTTGGTTATGGTAATAGAAATGAGAGAGGACATAGACTTGTGGAGTTTGCAGAAAAAGAAAAACTTTATATTATGAATTCATTTTTTGAGAAAAATGTTAAAAGGAAATGGACATGGAAGCATCCAAATGAAGGTACAGCAGCATTGGATTATATTTTGACTAACAGGAAATACATATTTCAAGATTGTAATGTTCTTAATAAATTTAACACAGGAAGTGATCATCGATTAGTAAGGTGTAAGTTACATGTTAATGTAAAACTAGAGACACAAAAATTATTAAGAAAAACAATATTTACAGTTGATATTCCTAATCTTCAGAAACATTCTAATGAATTTAAATTAGAACTTACAAATAGGTTTCAAGTGTTAGGAGATTTTTAACATGATTCAGATTTCAATGAAATTAATATGAAAATAACTGATACACTTTTAAAAACTGCAACAAAGATAGCTGGTAGAAAAAAGCAGCAATTGACTAATAAAATTTCTACTGACACTAGAGAATTTATGAAGAAAAGAAGGAATATGAAGATATACAAAAATGATGTATTAAAAAGAATTGAATATCTCGAATTTTGTAAAATGGTACGGAAAAGAGTTGAAAATGATATAAGAAAGTATAACTGTGAAATAGCAAGGAAAGCTGTAGAAGAAAATAAAAGTCTCAAGAATGTTAAACAACATTTTGGTATTGGTAGGACATTTATATCTGCAATAAGTAAAAAAAGATGGAATTATTATTAAAAAGAGAGATGACATCATGAAATTGGTAGAAGATTTTTATCAAGAATTATATAGTATTAAAGAACAAGTACCTCCTATATCTATTACATCTTCTGAATTGCCCAGAATTTTAAATGAAGAAGTGAGGCATGCAATTAAATGTATGAAGAAAGGAAAGGCTCCAGGAAATGATGGAATTATAATTGATATATTAAAAGAAGCAGGCAAAGCAATAGAAACAATTTTAGCAAAGTTATATACCAAATGTCTAAATGATAAAGATGTACCGGAAGATTGGAAGAATGCAGTAATAATATTAATATTTAAAAAAGGTGATAAAGAAGATATTAGAAATTACAGACCTATCAACCTTTTGTCAGTTTTATATAAAATTTTTACAAAGATAATTACAACTCGTCTACATAGAACTTTGGATTTCCACCAACCAAGAGAACAAGCTGGATTTAAAAGTGGTTTTAGTACAATAGATCATATCCAGGTATTGAGAGAAGTCATAGAAAGGACAAATGAATATGAGTTGTCATTATGTTTTGGATTTGTAGATTATGAAAAGGCATTCGATTCTATACACATTTCTTCAGTGATTAAAGCATTGGATCATCAAGGTATAGATCCAGGATATTGTCATATTTTAAAGAATATTTATAAAAATGCAACAGCAACAATTAGATTACATAATGATACTGGAAAAATCAACATTGAGAAAGGTGGAAGACAAGGTGACTCCATATCTCCAAAACTTTTTACAGCAGTGCTGCAAGAAGTATTTTGCGGATTAAAATGGGAAACTAAAGGAGTGAAAGTAAATGGAGAGTATTTAAGTCATTTAGATTTTGCAGATGATGTAGTTGTTTTTGCAAATAATTCTTCAGAGCTGCAGGAAATGTTGCAGGAGTTAGCAGATGAAAGTAGAAAAGTAGGACTAAAGATAAATGTTAAAAAGACTAAAGTAATGTTTAATCGATTTGCTCAAAATATGAAAATAAAGATTGATTATGAAGAATTAGAAGAAGTTAACAGTTACAAATACCTTGGTCAGATTATTAATACAGATGGAAACATAATGGAGGAAATTAATCATAGAATTAAACTTGGTTGGAGTGCTTTTGGTAGAAATAACTTGATACTAAAAGGAAATATGCCTATGTGTTTGAAAAGGAAGGTTTTTAATAAATGTGTTTTGCCAGTTCTTACTTATGGATCTGAGACTTGGACACTTAATAAAAGAGCAATACAGAGACTTCAGACCACTCAAAGAAGTATGGAGAGATGCATGTTGGGAGTAACAAGAAGGGATCGAAAATGCAATGTATGGGTAAGACAACAAACAGGTGTTACTGACCTTATTGAAAAAATTAAAAGATTGAAATGGAGTTGGGCTGGACATATTGCTAGAAGAAATGATAATAGATGGACAATTGAAATTTTAAACTTGATTCCAAGAGATTGTAAAAGACCCAGAAAGAGACCACATGTGAGATGGATGGATGAAATAAGAAAATGTGCAGGGGTGTTGTGGAGAAGAGAAGCTAAAGATTGGAGAAGATGGATTAAACTTGGGGAGACCTTCATCCTGCAGTGGATTGATAATGGTTGATAATGATGATGATGATTAAAATAATGAGAAATTGTATTTAAAAGAGTTCCTCTTTTAGGTGCAAAAAATTATTACAGTTTATTATTTTCATTGGTCATTGTCTATATTATCTCATTGTAATTTTTCTAAAATAAAATGGAACCCATATTTCCATGTGTTTAAATAAATATGTAAGTAACTGAAGATAGTATAATAAGAGACACACAACCATTTCTATAATCTGGATTCAAAACAGGACAGTAAAATTTTTAAAAATATTATCATGCTTAATATTTTTAATGATAGTTGTGCATAACCAAACCAGTTGCATTTAGTGTTATCTAGCAAAAGGTATTGTTTATTCTTAGTAGTGTCTAATACAATAATGAAAATTACAAAGTGCTTATCATCTTGTAATTGGAAACTGTAATGAATATTTCCCTTTGTATATATAAAATAATCCCAGTACATAACACTATACTGAAATAAATATACAAATGTTAAATCACCCCACAAGGGATATCCAGTACCACCCACTGTGAACTAATATATAAATACATTAAAATTCGTATTTCAAAATAGCCAGCTCAAAATGATACCACATTGAAGTGTATGCTATTAGATCTTAAATATTGAAATACAAACAAATTCAAACAAAGAACTTGAAATTTTAACAAGCAAACGATCTTAATTTTTGCTACAAACAAACATGTTTTACTATTATTATATAAAGACAAACTAAACATTATAATTTTAATCTTTAGACACCTAATACAAATGTATAGAAAATAATTTCAGTGCATAACGCTATACTGAAATAAATATACAAATAATAAATTACCCCACATGGATACGAAATCCAGCACCATCCTCTGTGAACTAATATGTAAATACTTAGAATTCATATTTCAAAATAGCCAGCTCAAAATGATATCATTTTTGAACTGTATGCTATTAGGCCTTAAATACTGAAATACTAAGCAATTCAAACAAAGAACTTGAAATTTTAACATGCAACGATCTTAACTTTTGCTACAAGCAAACATTATTATTATTATTATTATTATTATTATTATTATTATTATTATTATTATTATTATTATTATTATTATTATTATTATTATTATTATTATTATTATTATTATTATTATTATTATTATTATTATTATTATTATTATTATTATTATTATTATTATTATTATTATTATTATTATTATTATTATTATTATTATTATTATTATTATTATTATTATTATTATTATTATTATTATTATTATTATTATTATTATTATTATTATTATTATTATTATTATTATTATTATTATTATTATTATTATTATTATTATTATT
>JAQFVV010009449.1:0-12709 GCA_028023455.1 Epiperipatus broadwayi | reverse complement strand
CCAGCGACCATTACAATATATATATAACTGAATATTTGTAAATACAGTAACTAAATAATTAAAAATTTTTATCCATTTAGGAGCGCTTTCGATTATCCAGTAATCTGTGTCAACTAAAGCTTTGAAATGCTAACTTTCCCACAATTCCGTGATCTTAACGTTTGCTGCTTGCCTGTTAATTAAGTCATGTTTATATTTATATATTAGCATAGCCTCCTTTATTTTTCTTTTATTGTTATTTTTTTCAATTTGCAATATTTTTACACTGTTAAAATTGAAGTCAAAACCATAAATACATGATTTATCATGGTCGTAAAAAACAGATGCTGAAATATTATTATCTACTATGCAATTTTGTTTCGATTTCTGAACACGTTTTAATAATAGCAAGTGTTTTTTAGTTCTTTTTTCCAACGTACATCTAGATTCACCTATATATTTACTGCACACTTACATATCCGTTTATAAATGACAATTTTATTTATAAATGAGGTTTTATCTCTGGAGTTATTTATTAATTTTAATAAATTAATAAATAACTCCAAAGATAAAACCTCATTTATAAATAAAAATACCTTCATTATCAAAGCTGTGGCTAAATGAATTGCGAAGTAAAACTGTTGCTATAAGAAATGCAAAGTGTATGCAAATTTAGCGCACAGCTTTGATAATGAAGGTAAATAAACCCAATATATACTCATTACAAACAGACACAAAGTGATTATTAATTAAAATAAATATTTAAAAAAAAAAAAAAATTTACATTTCTTTAAAATATGTTTTTGTTTTCATTTGTTGGTAGTAAAACTCATTTCAATGTTAATAGATATACATTTTATAGTGACATAATCAAGAGTAGATCTGATATAGACGAAATGCAAATGAAGACTTTTTATATTTTAACGCGTATATATGTTTGTGTACAAGTAAACTATATATAACTAACTTTAATAGTTACCGGGGTAATATTTATATGTACATCCGCACATAATAAGAGGCTTAATATGCCTTATTCGGTTCTTCCCATCATATCAAGAAAGTTAACTTTTTAATTCTCAGAATTTGTATACAAAATAATTATAGAGTGGTTTGCGTATTTTTCTAAACATTTTTTTAATTATTTGTTGAGGTATGATTTTATATATTGAAGCGGTGAATATCATCTGTACGCAGATATACTTGCTTCATTTTACTTAAAACCAAACTATCTCCCATGGTGTGTAAAATGTAATATTAAAATCCGTACTCATTTGCAATAGGTGCGTGTGTGTATATATAATATTATGGCATCTTTCTAAAGCTAAAATCTAAATTATTTAAGTTAAGCATTTTACAGTTAAAAGAAACATATATAAAAACTGAAAACCATTAAATAAGAAAGTAAAAGTAGACAATGGGAGAGGGGAAGAAATATAAGTGCGTGCATCTTTATCCACAAAGGCAATCTTGAAAATAGCTACAGTCAAACACCTTTGGATGTTCAAAGGTGTCAAATGTAAAATAAAACAAAGAGCAGGAAACCAAATGGTCGACTATTTATTGATTAAGGTTTAAATATAGTAATCTTGCTATATATAAATTATTTGATTTATAATTTAAATGAGAAAATGTATTATTATTATGTACTTTTTTAGGCAGTGATAACTAGCATTTATTGATTAAAATTTAAATATAGTAATCTTGCTCTCTCTATATATAAATTATTTGATTTATAATTTAAAATGAGAAAATGTTAATTTTTTGTGTTTTGGCTTTTTTTTTAAGTGTGCGTTTTGGCGGGTTTTTCCAAGTCACGTGACCCAAGTTCTACTTTTTTATCACTTAGATGTGTCAGACAATGTTTTTGGCTATTTTTGAAATTCAAAATGGCAGAGATCGCGTATTAAATTTGCACCTATAATTCTTACCTAACAATACCCATTTCCTCCTTATTATTTAGTTTCCCATCTGTCAGTTATTTGAATTTAAATTTACCCTTTTTTAATGATATATAGTGGTTTCGTCTTTTTACTTTTTATAAACCTAATTTTATATATCTTTCAAATTTATTATTTGTAATTATAATTGCTATCCTAATTAAATCAAGAAAGTATTTACACATAAATATAATAAAAATTTACCTGTTAATTTACAATCAATGCTAACAGGACATGTATATAAGAAGGATAATATTAAAATGATTCAATTTACAAAGGATAAGAGAGAAAGAAAAGACAAAGAAGCTATCCTTATAAATACTATTACTCTCGTAGTAAGTAAAGATTTTCATTTAAAAACTTTCTTGATTTAATTAGGATTGCAACAATAATTTCAAACAATAAATTTAAAAGAGATATAAAATTACATAAAAAGTAAAAGAGGAAGCCATTATATAACATTAAAAAAAGACAAATTTAAATTCAAATAAGTGGCAACTGGATAAACTGAATAAAGAGATGGATATTGGTTTAGTTAGATAAGAATTATAATATATAAATACATTTTACAATAAAAATAATATACTGTATAATAGTTAATAAGTTTGATGATAATAATTACTAATATTATATAAAGAGCTCGTAAAATAAGCTCTTAACTAGCTTTGCAGAATATCCCCAACCCTAGACTGGTTTCATACAGTAATATTTAGATTAATAAACATAATTAATTAATAAATAATAAAAGATTATAAGTTTCATAAGTTGGCAATACTTTTTATAGTTTGTATATGTACGATAGTATTAATTGATATAAAATAATAATAATAAAAAGTCTTAGGGATTTGACTTTTATATTTTATGATATAAATATAATAAAATTTTGACTATACTAGTGTACATATGTGATATATTTTAGATGTAAGATACATGCTAATGCAAAACTAGAAAGACAAATTATTTAGAAAAATAATATTCACACTTGACATTTCTAATCCTCAGAAACATTCCAAAGAATTTACATTTAAAATTTGCAAATCTTTTTCAAATATTAACAGATTTTGAACATAATTCAGATTTGAGCAAAATCAATAGGAACTTTAAAAAACTGCAACAACGATTGCTGGCATAAAAAAGCAGCAATTGACCAATAAAATTTTTAGTGATACAAGATAATTTAAGAAGGAAAGAATGAATATGAAAATATATAAAAATGCTGCATTAAGGATTGAATATCTCAAATTTTGTAAAATGGTGTGAAAAAGTTGATAATTATATTAAAAAAAATATGATTGTGAATGAGCAAGAAAAGTTAAAGCAACAATAAAAAAAAAGATGGTCCTATTACTAAAAAGAAAGATAATATCATGAAATGTGTAGATGAGTTCTATCATGAATTGTATAGCAATAAAAAACAAGAAAAACTACCTCCAACAAATACAACATCAAATAAAGAAGTGAGATATGCAATTAAATTTATAAAGAATAGAAATGTTCTAGCTAATGATATAATTATAATTGATATTTTAAAAGAAGCAAGTGAAGAAATAATTTTTTTTTGGCAATGTTATATTCAAATATCTAAATGATAAAAATTTACCAGATAATTGGAAGAATGCAACATTAATATTTAAAAAAGGGATAAAGTAGAAATGAGAGACGTACTTATTGTTCTACACAAATTTTTATCAAAATAATTACAACTCATCTACAGTGAACTTTGAATTTTAACACCAATAGAACAAGTTGAATTTAAAAGTGGTTTTAGTAGAGTAGAACATTTTCAAATATTGAGAGGGACCAATGAATATGAGTTGCCAGTATGCTTTGGATTTGTAGATTATGAAAAGGCATTTGATTTTATAAGCATTTCTTCAGTGATTAAATCATCAAAGTATAGATCCAAAATACTGTCATATTCAAAATATTTATAAAAATGTAACAGCAACAATTAAATTACATAATGACATGAAAAACATTAGTATTGAGAAAAATATGACAGGGTGATTCCATATCTCCAAAACTTTTTACAGCAGTTTTGCAAGAAGTATTTGCTGGATTAAAATGAGAACCTAAAAAAAGTAAATGAAAATTATTAGTCATATAAATTTTACAGATGATACAGTTTTTGCAAATAATGCTTTAGAGCGTTAAAAAATGTTGCATAAGTTACCAGATAAAAGTAAGAAAGAAGGATTAAAGTTAAATGTTCAAGAGATTAAAGTAATATTCAATGGATTTTTTCAAAAGAAAAAAATATTGATAATGATGAGTTAGAAGAAGTTAACAATTACAAATACCTTGGTCCAATTATTACTAAAGATGGAAACATAGTGGATGAAATTAATCATAGATATAAATTGTTTGGAGTGTTTTTGATAGAAATAACTTCATATTAAAAATACATACGCCTACATATTTAAAAAGTAAAGTTTATAATAAATATGTTTCACCAGTTATTTATTATTGACAGATTTGAGACTTAACACAAAAGCAATGAGAGATTTCAGACCACTCAAAAAAATAAGGAGAGAAGCATGTTAGGAGTAACAAAAGGAGATCAATAATCAAATACATGGATGAGAGAAGAAACAAGTGTTACTGACATCATTGAAAGAATTAAGAGACTGAAGTGGAGTTGGGATGGACATATTTTTAGAAAAGATGATAATAGATTGACAGTTAAAATCTGATACTGGACTCCAACAGTTTGTAAAAGACCCAGAAAGAGATGAAATGTGAGATGGATGGATAAAATAAGGAAGTGTGGTGCTAGGATGATGTGGAAAAGTGGCTAGAGGTTGGAAAAGATGGATTGAACTTGGAGACCCTTTCATCCTGGAGTAGATAATAATGATTGAAAATGATGTTGTTGATATGATATAAAGTATAAATTGTACAATCCTTGATTAGATTTAAAGTAGTTATTGTTATTTTTTTACAAAAAAATATTGTCATGTCTTTATGCATTATTAATTGTTTAAGATCATCAAGTGGTGTTTATTTTAATTTTGGGGTTATTGTAGCTACTCCAGAATACAAAGTAATATTCACAATTCATTATTTTATTTAAGTAATACAATAGGTAGTTTCTTAAATTAAATTTTATATCTCACTACAAAAACATTACAGAAATTTGAACATCTTTTGATAGATTTTTGCATTAATATCTTTTTATTGCATATTTTAACAATATGCTTAAATAAATAAATAAGTTACATTTTATATATGTGTGCATGCATGTTTATAAATTATTGTATGAATTTAAAATCATGTGTTTTAATATAGTATTATTAATAAAGATATATAAAAATATAATATTTTTGTTAAACAAGCAAATGTATTTTTTGTATTTATTTATTTTCACTCTGTGATTTGTAATTTAATAAGAGATTAAAAATAATTATCATTGTTTTAAAATATTTTTGTTTAAATTGAAAGAAAACATTTTATTCGAGAATGCTGATTTATTAGATACTGTTTCTAGGACAATGAACTAAATATTATGTCAATAAGAAAATTATATAAAATGCCCATGAATTAAATTAAGATACTATATTTTTCCATAACTTTAGTTGGTGTGCTGCATTTGCAGTAGATAAAGATTAAAACATAATATATGTGTTTAAAAATATTTAATTTAAATTATATAGTGCAAAGTTAAGTAATAACAATTGTTTCAAAATACTACTAGTTTTTGAGAGTTGACTGAAGATAACAATTAAGAAGTGGAACTATTCAAAATACATTTTAAAACTTATAAAATGCATGTGAAATTTTTCTGATAAATTAATGTATGTCTATTGTGCTCAATAAATAATTTGCCAAGATTATGACCAAATGGATAATTATTTGAATTTAATAAAATAACAATCTAATCATTTTAAGGATAAAACAATGCTTAATATTTGGTATTAATTAAAATGTTAAACATCTGCTAAATAAACTTTGAATATTTACAAGAAAAAGAAAATAAGATCTCAGAATTACTATATTTTTGAAAATATTATTTCATGGACTTTTCTTCATAGGAATTTAACAAAGAAACTTTAGTATAATTAAACTCAATGTGCATGCACTTTTTATCATTTAATCAACAGGTTGTTTGTCTTATTTACTTAATAGTTATTTGTATTATTATTGTTTTATGCTCATTTAATATATATATATATAAGTAACCAGAAAGAAAATTTTAGTAACTCTAAACTAAAATTTAAATGATAATAAATTTTTACTTAATGATTTGTTTTTGTTTGTTTATAGATGATCCTAAATATAAAATTGAAATATATATAAAAATGATTATTATTTGGGCTAAGTAATACACTGTTCATAAAATAACAATTATATTTAAATACAAGTACAATATATATACTTAACCTTGATGTAGTTAGAGGGGGATTTGAACTCAGACTTGAAAGTTCCCTTCAGTCATTCATTCCATCTTATGCAACTGATAGACATGACCACATGTATATGAAAAAGATGAATGATTTCCTATATACATATTTTGTGCTGACCAGCATTTATAAATTGGTTCAAATCATCTTCCATACACATATATTATCAGTGATGTTTACATTAAGATAGCAAATCTTCAAACTTTAATGAACAGACTTCAATCTTCTCCACTCTCCAACTCTTCAGCCATTTATATCATTGAAAATCTGATAATGGTATGTCCAAAGCCCTTGTTTACCAATTTTGTTGTCATACTCATGTTGATTGTAAATCATTTTGTTGTCATACTCATGTTGATTGTAAAACATTCTGATCTCTCATATGTAGGACCTTAAGACCTTTAAATATACAGAAAAGGATTGGGCAGAGTATAGACTGAATCTGTAATATTTAAATACAAGTATAACATTTATATTTAAGCTAAAGGCAATTAGAGGGGATTTGAACCCACACATTTAAGCTCGCTTCAGTCATTTACTCCATTTTATGCAACTGATACACATGATCTCACACATGTGAAAAAGTTAAATGACCATCAATATATGTATTTCATGATGAACCAGCATTCATCAGTTGCTCCACATCATTATCTCCCACATATACATATAATCAGTGCTTAGTTTATATTAAGATAGCAAATTTCAAACTTTAATGGTTAGGCCACAATCTTCTCAAACCTCTCAGCCATTCATATCATAGAAAATCTGATGACATATTCAAAGTCCTTGTTTGCTAATTGTAGTCATAGTATGTTGAATGTAAATCATTATAACCCCTTTAAACATGCCAACATCAAATTTTCAGTGACATGGATGACTGAAGAATTGGAGAGTGGAGAAATATAATCTGTCCATTAAAGTTTGAAGGTTTGCTATCTTAATAATAAATTGAGCACTAATTATATATGTGTGTGGAGATCATGATCTGGACCAACTTGTATGTGGTCATGTGCATTGGTCATATAAGATGGAATAAAGAACTGAAGGGAACTTAAAAGTCTGCATTGAAATCCTCTCTAATTACACCTAGCTTAAATATATATGCTAAATTTGTATTTAAATATTACAGATTCAGCCTGTATTCTGCCCATTCATCTTCTGTACATTTAAAATGGTCTTAAGTTTCTACATATGAGGGGTCAAAATAATGTAAGGTCAATATGTGTACACAACAAAATTGAGAAAACAAGGATTTTGAACATACCATCATTAGATTTTCAATGATATGGATGGCTGAAGACTTGGAAGATTAAAAAGTTGTCCATTAAAGTTTGAAAATTGGCTATCTTAATATAAACCAAGCCCTGATTATGGACCAACTGATGAGTGCTAATTCAGCATGAAATATATATATTGGAGATCATTTATCTTCTTCACATAAATGTGGTCATGCATATCAATTGTATAAGACAGAGTAAATGGCTGGATGGAGCTTGACAGTCTGGGTTCATCAATTATAATAAATTGACTATCTTATTTGTAATTTAAAAAATCAATAAGTCAGCTAAAATATTTTTTTTTTGTATATTTAGTCATATATTGTTTATTGAAGATATAAATAAATATTTTCTTTATGGTGAATACATGCATTGTCTTAGCATTATATTATATTTAAAACAAGTAGAACATTTTAGAATAAACTACTTCAAACTATTAACTATATTAATTAATATTATTTATTTTAATTAATAATTTGTAAAGTGCATACTCATTATCTAAATTATATATATATATATATTCTAACCTCTCCCCCCACCGCTCTCGTCCTTCTTCTCCAAAATTTATATACTGTTTATAATATTCCGGGTTCTAGCTCAGTTTAACAAATAAATAAATGAAATATCCAGCATTAATTAAAATGATTACTAGCTCTAATTTTTAAAATACAAATACGGTTATATTTTTAAAATGAATTAACAAATATATACTAATTTCATGAGACATGGAGTGACGACACGGGGAACGAGATAGACTACATTGAGATATTATCCACATGATATTATCTCAATGGCATAAGAATACTATTCCCCCTTTTTACTATATTAAATAACTAACTTATAGTATTCTTACGACTTTCTAAGCTCTTTTCACTACGATTAAAATAATAATCATGTCTTAATATTTTTTCTAATAAGAATCTAGCTCAATTAATTAAAATTAAGTAAATAAATAAAATAACATAAATCTCAGGTTCATAAATTGTACTCTAACTGATTTAAAATTACGGTAGTAAACTATGAAAAGGGAATTTTATGTCATAATTCACTACACAGCAACTAACAATAATAAATAATAATAATAACGACAATAGTATAATATAATCTTATTACTTCCTAAATGAAATAAATAATTACGTACGTGGTAGTATTTTAATAATCTGACAACAGAATACGTGTGGCAACATTAGCATATAATTTAATGTAATATTGTGGCAACCAACTTATGACCAATAAATGATATAATTATGATCTTTTAATTTTATAATATTAATAAATTCTCAAAATGATTATAACACTTTTATGTTTACCTTTTTGTGCAAAAACTATATATCTGTTTCAATTATAAATGTATTGTGATATCATGCATCCATGTGGAGAAATAACAACGAAGACACAAAGCTTTAAAATAAATTTACAACAAAGTTTATTATTAACATAAACAAATAACAATATTTTACATTATGTACATTGGATATCCTTACACTCCTATCACAAAATTATTTTACTAGTTTATAAAAATGAAAATCAAACTTCTACTTATTTTTCTAGTTAACTCTTTTTTTTTTTTAAATGCTTAAGAAAATACATTATTATTATTATTGGATTTCTTATTATAGTCAGCTTGTTACAAAATGAATTTCTTATCGGATTATCATTAACACTTTGTATCCCTACTATTATTTAAATTATATTTTTAATTTTTTAAAATTACATTCGTAGTAAACATTCTACAAAATAATAAAATTCTAGTTTTATATTAGTAGTATGGAATCCCATAAATTCAAAGACATTCTTCTACATTTGGTATTAAGTTTTATAGTTCATTATCCGATGTTTGTTAATCACAATATACTCATTTAAGCCTTACTTCGGATGATATAATTACAATCATTAACATACCATGCACAAATATATCTTTTTACCACACACTATTGAATTATTTCTTAATAAATATGCAATATTTATTTTCTAAATATTATTTAAAACATTAAAATTTCATTATCACTTTTAAAATAAAAAAACTTTGTTTAGATTTCTCTTTAAAAATCTTATATTCATTTCCGAATTAATTTATAAACTGTATTATATGATTCTTTCTCTCTTTATGATATTTTGTACTTTCACTTTTAAAATTACACAATTCTAAACATTCCAGTAAATAAACTATTCTCACATAAACTATAACATATCTTCAATTCTATTTTATTCATTATTTCTTTGAAAATATCTTTCTGACGATGCAGATTCACGAAACAAGGATAGCGAAAATAGATGCATAGGATCAAAAATATAACTAGAATATTATCCGTCATAAACCTTGACAATAATGGCACAGTGAATTTAAAGACACTATAGAGGAGTGACCTTTATCTGTCTACCAACCTCTATTATAGGAGTGATGCTAAAGCTATTTCTTCAGCTTTATATAACATCAAAAAGTTTAAAGATACGCAAAAAACACTGTCCAAAATATATGTGTTCAGTGATAGGGCTTAGTTAGCTATACTGAAATCACACAAACTAACTATGATCCAAATACTTTATTTTTCCTATTTCTTAACAAAACATCATCTTGGTTTCCTCTCCTCCAGTACTACCAAGTCACTATCCGATCTTATTTCTCATGATTTTTCTATACAGTACATCGACAAATTCCTATCTGCATTTCTAACAATAATAAAATTCATTTTATTTCAAAAACTATACCGCTGTTCTTTAAGAAAATCTTTTACTACTTTTCTCGTATATTTATCATATACAAACTATTTTAAAATATCTGAATACTTTATTACATGAAAGTTCAAAAGAATCACACAATTGTTCTGATAACTTATATTATTAATTATACTTTAAATAACTTATTGCATGCATATTTAAAATTACTCCTATCTCATAATATGTTTTAATGTTGTATAAAATGTGTACTTATAATTTAAACTTTCACACATCATTCTTAATTAATAGATGATCTAAAAAAAAAAATACATTATGCATTATAAATAAATATCAAAGTTACCAAACGATCTTTATATTCTCGATCGCGTTCTGTAGGCTTCACCATCCCATTGATTCTTTTAGATATATGATTTCCATACATACTCTTTATTTTAAAACAATATTTCTATCATTCTATTAAGCTATTATATTTAATTTTTCAATATTACTAAAATTATGTTTATATGTTTTCCCTAATCTCACATAGCATTTTATATTTAAAATAAATGAGTAAAAAATATTTAAATTATATTTACGATACTTCTTCATCAAACTTTCTTGAACTGTTCATATTAAAGCTAAAAAAAAAATATATTATTTCTTCTTCAGTCACTTAATGTTCTATTTTAAAGTAAAACAATTACTGCTCTGTTTGATAAATCTTCATAGACAACAATCCTTGGTTTTCACAATATTGTATACAATTATTAATTCTTGATATCTCCTCTAATATTGTCTGCTAGTCTTTTCCCGCGCGCCTTCTCCGATGCATCTACTAGGTACTTTATTTAATATTCAGTAAATTTTTCTGTTTTCCTGGATCCATTTTCATTAAGTAATTTAATTTTATCTTTTCTAAATCAAACATTTCTTCCATTGACTACTTTATAATCTTTTTTAATTAGATAAAGTTTTCGGCTCCTTTCCATAAAATACATAATAGCACTTTCATACTCTTCTTTACTTTTCTTTACTTTAAAATTCTGGAACTATATTTTTTTTTTTTTAAGATCTCTTTTAAAAGATAAATACTCTTTCTTCATTATACATTTACATAATTTTTCTTTATAATAAAAAAACGCATATTAATTTTTTTTCATAGAGAAGAATAAAATAACTTTAAAGTAGCCTTATAAAATTGGTGCGTCATGATTTCTTCCTGATGGCAAGTAACTTCTCTTTTAAATTTTCATATAGCGTCCCAATTATATTTCTTTGAGTTATAATACTAAGTTTCTGGTTGAGCATAAATAAAGCTGTATTAAGGCAATTTCCAATTATTTTTCCCTTAGTAATATTTTTAGGTATTTTTTCTTGTACTTCCATTTTACTGTAGGCTTTTGGTTAAACTCGAATAAAATTCCCTGGTAAGATAACTTTTAAAATTAGCAATCCATGTAGAGGCAGTCAAAATATATTATATGTTACAGAAGAATTTTAAAATAAATACAAAATTTAAATTTATATCACTTTTCCAGCTACGGTGTTATCAGCTAAAAAAATATGTTACTTTCTTTTTCACTTACACATTACTTCTCCCTCCGCTTTGTATAATTCTTATATTTTGTCTGCTAATTTACCCCTGTTGATTGGTTAATGACTTTTTTAGCGCGAACAGATTTACACATTTAGTTATATAACAGATTAGACTTTTAAAATTAAAGACTTGATGACGTAATGTCTCAAATATTATTTAGACTAGTATTTTTAAATTCCATTATAGTTTTATCAAAATTATTTAAACTTTAAAAACAATTATTAAAACAATATTTAATACTTCAACCTTTACTTTAATGATCGATGGCAATTATATCTAGTTTCAAATTCACAAACTTTATTATTATTTTAACAAGCGTGTGTGTGAAGGTATATAATATACAGTCACGTGTTTACTAACTTTATCAAATGATTTTTTATTTATGTCTCGGTCTAAATTACCAAAACTGATATATTTTATAAAAATTTGGAAAATAATTAAAACTTGTAGAACTAAATATAATTCTCACCATCCCAAAGTTTATAATAAAATACACTCTATTAATTTTGACTATTAAATATATTTATACACTACATATAGCATTTATTTAATTTATTAGTTTTAAAATATTATACTCAAATTATTAATATACTTTTAACTATTTATAGCTGTATTATTTTATATGGCCAGCTTTTACAACCATAAGCAAGAATATAATTAAACTTTATTTAACTGTTTTCTCTTAAAATAATCTATTACATTTTTATATACCAGGTATTTTCAGCTTTAAATTGTACTATAAAATATAATTATCCTACTATTATTTATATATCATACAAATATAACTTAAAATTTTTTAGTAATTGACCTTTTCTACCTTATTATGACCTACAGATAAGGGCACAATATATATATATATAT